>JAUTBQ010222447.1:0-20702 GCA_032361185.1 Lepetodrilus ovalis | reverse complement strand
CGCAGGTTTACTGCAACATTCAGCGCTACGGATGTTGCGGGTTTCCTCCTGCCCTAAAACTGACAAGTCGTGATGTTGGTGAAAGATTCTAGAAAGCGACTATAAACCCCATTAAAAAAAAAAAAATAAAAAATAAAAAATATGCCAGTACCAGCTGACACTAACAGGTTTACTGTAGCACTCGGGACCACAGGTGTTTCAGGCTTTTTCTTGCTATGATCTAACAAACTGTGACATCAGAAGGAATATTACCATTCCCACTTGACCCCTGACATCAAAACTACCCATGCCCACTTTATGTGTTATTCAGACTAGCTATGTACAAAACTCTGCTTTCTTTACTGTCTATGCATTAAACCATGCTTGTTGTTTTTCATGATCCAGAATGGCCGTATCTCAGACGCAGAACATTGTGGCGATACCTCACGACAACCGCCACATCCGTCTGTTTGACATCAACGGCGTGCGCATCGGACGTCTCCCACGGAGCAACCGACAGGGTCACGCACGGATGGTGTGCTCTGTTGCGTTCGCCGACGACAACCAGACCTGCAACCTGTTCTCCTGTGGCTTTGACCGACAGGTGTTCGGGTGGCACGTCAACACGCAGACTAAGGAATAACGCGTGATACACCTGTAGTTTTTGTTTTTGTCCAGATGCAATTCAATATTTGATAGACATATGTTCGTGTGGCACGTCAACACGCAGACTTAAGAATAACGCACAACGCACCTGTAGTTTTTGTTTTGTCCAGATGCAATTCAATCTAACAGTGGAAGCAAACAATAGCTTGGGAGGTTAAAACTAGAAATGACAATGCCGGCCAAGTTGGATGTTATTTGAGATGTTTATTTTTGGAAACATGGGGTTTCCATGTAATCGAAGACTCTCGGGTGACAGAATACTGAATAGTAATGATTGGCTAAGTATACTTGTGAAAAGAGGAGATAATCTAAATCTCCTTAAGTTTGTATATTACAGTTATGTCCAGTCTTTGATAGACAAATAGATAATAAAGTCTCAGATTTTAGAAATATTTAAAAAATAATCAAAATATGTATATATGTTTACATGTGATGCCAGTGAATATATTGAACAAACAAAAAAATGAAAACCTTTTGAGAATTATTTTGAAATCATGGGAACAAACTCAACTTGGCATAAAAAAAGTCTACTTTCCTAGGTTGATGTATTAATGGCATAATAATAAATTGTTTGGAAATATATTAGACTCCCCATCGATGTGTGACTGCAATTGGTGAGGAATACTGTTGGCTGATGTAATTATTTGTAACTGCATATTAATTTCTTTGTAAATTACAGAATACCTTCCTTCCATTGTTCACACATTGTGCTACGAATCTGTGTGTCATATTGATAATGTAGGTTTCTGGACTACAATCTCAATATTATTTATTACTTCTGAAATGTGTGATACATTGTAGTTATTAGTCTATATACATGTAGTATGTTTGAAATACTCATATGCTTTCTGGAAAAAAAATCATGTTATAAAATTATGAATTAACTTTTATTAGATGGGGATTTTGAGGATTGGGATGTAATTTGAAGGTTTGGGAAAAGCTTTTGTCTCCAGAAAATATTTGTTGACACGGATTATCAGCGAGGATGCCAAATACATGACTATATTCCACAATTATATTATTTTAAAATTGTAATAAATATTTTAGTAATTTACTGACGAGTGCTATAACTGATTGTTTTCTATACACATTAACATTATACATATATTATGATTTTGATAATTTTTAAGATGTTTGATGTGAACTTTCAAATGCCTAATTGGTAAAGAGTTAACTCTTGTATTTGATGTAGTTAGCCTAATGTAAACTGTTTATTTGTATCCCTGTTGTAAAACTAATGACAAAACTGTATTG
The DNA here is from genome assembly GCA_032361185.1 of Lepetodrilus ovalis. Lineage (NCBI taxonomy): Eukaryota > Metazoa > Mollusca > Gastropoda > Lepetellida > Lepetodrilidae > Lepetodrilus > Lepetodrilus ovalis. The sequence goes on along the minus strand of JAUTBQ010222447.1, from coordinate 18,803 downwards.
TATGTGTGTTATACTTGTTTGCTACTTTCTGATATATTCTAAACGTTTAGTTTGAACTGAAAAATATGCTTTAAAAAAATATTCAAATATGGGTGAAATATTCCTGCCACGACGTAAAGCGTTAAATGAACCAATGTTGAAATTTGTACAGATGATGATAGTAACATGGCGATTTATTTTTTACGCTATCCTTAATTTGTGTCAAACGTTGTTTTATAAAGTTAAATTCCTGTGTAAATAGTGCTATTGATCTTTGAACATATACTCTACTGTGTTGATGTAAACATACATTCAAGGTAATACCATGTTGATATTTGAAGCATCATGGTTGCATGCAAATACTATTGATGGAAGTTTCATAAAATATTTACTTTACTTAATCATTGTTTATTTGTCAAGCACATGTTAATAATTGGACACACCTCACGATAAAATACTGTCATGTTATTTCGCAATATTGGTCATTGATATTATGTTGACTTCTACAAAAGTAATTTACTAACTACTTGTTAGTTCCTTCCTCAACAGCTTGAGTTATCTCCCTTGCATTTCAACCTCAATGATAGCTTTGTGGTCCAATGCACTTGTATATAGTCACTCTAGTCTTTTGTCAACATTTCAAAACAATTGCTAATTATGTCCCAAGGGGTATTGTGATTGAAAACGGGACATATTGAACATGATCACGATTAAATATTTTCAAGCAGACATGCAATGTCATTATGTGAAGTCATCCATGAAAATGACTAATAGGTTATCGTTACAAAAATGTCAGCAGATAATTATTTTCTGCACAAACACAAGTCGAGCACAAACTCATTCGAGTCCTGGTTCTCAAATATTCGAACAGGCGAAGAACTGGCAGTTTTGTATTTGTAGCTTCAGTCCGATTTCACAACATCCCAGAATCTATGCTTTTGTTTGTGCCATATATTGAACACCATGTTCAGAGTGTCTTGTATAAATCAGGTAATTGATTTGGATAATTTGCTTGAAAATGGAATAAAAATGCACCTTTTTTTCTTCTATTGCATATGAAAGTGACTGGTGAGAAATAACTTGGGTCTCGATCAGTTTCTTATAAGTAAACCAGTGTATGGCTCCTGTCTTGGAATAGATGGTATTTCACGTCTACTGAATTTAGATTTACAGTTGAACATTGGCCTGCATTTCAAGAATGGGTCTCAATCAGTTTATAGATGTTATTTCACATCTATTGGCCTATATTTCAGGAAAGGGTTTGTCTGTCAGTACCAGCCGGTGTTCACAGGTTTACTTCAACATTCAGCGCTACGGATGTTATGGGTTTCCTCCTGGCCTAAACTGACATCGTGATATTAGTGAAAATTTCTTGAAAGTGACTCTTACAAAAGAAAAAAAGAAAGGGTTGTACCTGTAGCTGGGCCATAAATCCAATAATCGAAACTTTACTATCCCGAATAGAGATGGAAATAACAAAACGCATGAATTTCTACTGGTCCATAGGATGCTTTTGGTATTGGGAGAAATAGCCCGTACTAGCGTTGATTTCGATCGCTGTAAATCAAGATTTACATCACTTCCTGCTATAGCAAAAGCATGGTGCGCGTCCTTGTTACAGGAACACAGGCCAGGTGATGAAGACGTGGCAGTCGTATATGTGGAGGACCAGACTACTTGCACTACTCCCATAGACTCATGTTGGGCTATATCTGTCTCCAATCAATCGGTAAAAGCTCTGCATGTCCACTGACGTTTTTCATCAATCTCTTTGTCAATCCAATACTTGATCTGGCATTCAATAGACTTGTGTACCCAGTAATTGTAAATACTTCGCGACATCTCGGGGTCAGAGATTGCATCTGGGGGATGTCGCCGAGTTGATCCGAATGACATGTCTCCACCACCCATCCCCCTATTCACACTGGTTATAGGTCAGTTAGATGCAGAAAGAGGTCCCGTTCCACAGAACGATCATAGCGCTAAGAAAGTATTAACTCACATCCAGGGCAGGGTGTAGCGCAGTGGTAGAACTTTGGACTTCGTAGCGAAAGGTACCGAGTTCAAATCCCGCCCCCGGAGGCCCAGCATCAATGTTTGCAGAAGTTACATTTCTGATGTGATATTGTTAGGATGCACTGTTAGTGGCACTATAGTTATCATCCTTGTTCTGTCAGTACCAGCCGGTTCTTGCAGGTTTACTGCAACATTCAGCGCTACAGATGTTGCAGGTTTCCTCCTGCCCTAAGTCGTCGCCTATGGGCGAGATATTCCCGTTGCGACGTAAAGCAATAATTCAATCAATCAAATCCTGCCCTAAACTGACAAGTCGTGATGTTAGTGAAAGATTCTAGAAAGCGACTATAAACCCATTACAAAAAACAACAACAAAATAACACTCACATCCCTTAGCATGGAGTTACGGCTTGTAGCACTGCAAAAGTCGTAAAAGTCGTATCTGTTGATATGGAATTACAGCTCTCATAGCATTAAGGACCCTGTTCAGATGTTTTATCACATACAGTTGAAAGATTTTTGCAACAATTTATTCACTTCCAGATGTCGCCAGACATCTCACCTTTGCTTTGTCAGACATGATTAATTTATATGTAACCATTGTTCAATATTCATGTACCGGTATGTAATTTCTGCTGTGCACGTTTCACAAATTTCCATAAACATAAGTTGTCTGAGAAATACATAGGTTTTTCATACAAGTGAAAATTATTGTGATGTTTTTCACTTTTGTACAGATAAGAATCGGAAGAGAAATATGTACCCTAATGTATATTCTATGTATGTATGTATATGTATGGTTTATAAATATTATCTGTGTATTGTGATTCCTTGTCGAGTCTTATGTGAACATTTTCAACCACTATGTCAACCATATTTTATTTTGTTTTATTATTTTTTAAATTAGTCTTTACTTAAAAAATTCTTTCACTTATATCACAGCTTGTCAATTTATGGCAGGAGAAAACCTGCAATATCCGTAGCACTTTGCCATGGAACAGACATGACCGTGTCACAAAATTAACTTTCGCAAACCTAATTATGGACTTGAACCTATATCTATGGTAATATAAAGTGAACGCAATCATTCATGCAACTTATTACTTTTCAACAACAAAAAATCAGAAACAAAAATCTTTTTAATTAACAAGCAAAGACCGATGAAAATGATTTTATTCATATGTAAACATCAAATTTGGACAAATAACTTCAATGATTAATGTGAACATGCTCTGTATCAAAGTTGAATCGAGCAACATGCTATTAAACTGGGATGAAAACTTCAAAACAAAATCTCGTCGATCAATTATTCATCTTTGAGAATCTGAGAACAGTATAATATATACATTTTCAAAATCTGCATATTATGAAAGATGGACAGTGAACGTACCTCCATTCTAAACATTGTACCCTAAGATTTAGTGAAGATGGACAGTGATTTTACCTCCATTCTAAACATTGTACCCTAGAGATTTAGTGAAGATCAACAGTAAAAAACACCTCCATTCTAAACTCTATTCTAGAGATTTACTGTTGTGATATGTCCACATGTTGCAGGATCTCAAGTAATGCTTGTATTTATATAATGGACAGTCCCACGACTGTTGTGCAACATGCATACCATACATAATTACTTGTGTCATGTGCTGGGAATGCACTAAATCACATACTTGATACCGCATAAGTAACTATCCATTTATCTGTGATGTTGTCTTCTCCCATTAGTATTCACATTATTAGAGAAATTTCATGAAATGCTGAAACGTGTTGTTTTTTCTTAAATACTTGAACAATTCATTCAGTGTTGAAGGCATACAATCACAGATATTTATGGTTGTTTTGGACTCATTCTTAACTGCAAAGTACATTCAATTGACGTACCTAAAATCATGTTTTTACTTCCAAAATCTTTCCATCACTGTATGGTAGACAAAACACCACTGCACTCCCACGATACTATGAATCGAGTATTTTTACTAGAGGTCGTCATACAAAGGGGCATAACTCTACTACGCTTTCCTCTTAAGAAAATTCATAGTTCGTTTGGCCATTATCTAGATCAACCAACTGATTGTATGCCTTTTAAAGTTATCTCCAAATGTTTAAATTTAAATATATTGATTTAGAATAAATGTAACATTTGAGATGCAAGATGTAGCACAATATTGACATTAACATGTCAGGGTGACATTGACAATAAGTCACGATGAATTAGGTGGCAGGTTACTGTACACACTTAACACTCTCCATTCCATGCTAAATGCAACTGGAGATACCCTAAAGAACCATATCCATGTAATCCAGCAGGGAGAGGGTTAAGAAGTTTATCACGGGGAATCGATACAACCTGTTGCCAATTTCGGAATATGAAATTACTAAAAATTCGAAATTTTATATAATAAATAATTGGAAAAAAACACTTTCAAAACATCACAAATGGCTCCATTCGATAAAAATGTGCACTTTAAGGAAAGATAGTAAAAAGTTTGATGATGTTTTATCAGTAATACCAATATCAGATATTGCAAGTTACGTTGAGTACTTTAATCAATTAATTTTTCTCTTTCATGCTAAATGTAGCATTTCTCATATTTTGTATTTTTAGCACACTTATGCTCAAGTTATTTGAATTTACTACAACTATTTGTTAATGGTTATTTGTTTGCAAATAAACCGCCATCAAGAAAGTAAGGGTACATCAGTACTACCATTACACAACCCAAGTGCAATATAGTATTTTCTTGTGAAATACGACATCATTCGAAAGTAACATAAAAATATCAATATTGTTTCCTTAACGCTTGACATTATTAGGACTATGAATAATTCAAAAGTCTACTTTTTTGACAGCATCATATAGTTGCAAGGAAGAATGACAATGCAATCTGTAATAATTCTCATACCAAAACAATTTCAAGATGGAAGATGAGCGAGATAAAAAAAAAACTTCCATACAATCTCATTCCACGAAGCAGATAACGCAGACAGATAAATATTAGCCTTGTCACCTGGTCAAGACTGACAGTGACACTGACCCAAATAGTCTCTGTCTTACACACTTCAAGTAAAACCTGTCTGTTGTGAAGCACTGCCAGGAGCTCGGACCACCTAGTCTATACACCTCGGCAGTATTTGCAGTAGTAACCCAATCAGAGATGCCCTAAATAGCAGTGCATGTGCCTAGTCTAGCAGGGAGAGGGTTAAACTAGTGTCATCCGAATTTCATAATGCTAAACAATGCAATTCTGAAACCCTTCATTTATTTTGCAGCAATCCCAAAATAACTACCATTTTTCTTATTATGTGCGATACTAATTTGAATAATAATTAAATTCCAGTCTGTGTTTGACCCATTTGTTCATCAATTACCCGGAAAGTAGAATATTAAATATTCATGAACTAATCAGCATTCTGCCCTACTATTGTAACTAGTCTGGACAGTAACCAGCGCAAATATGGTAACATGGCAACAGCAGATGGTAACCTGGCAACAACAAGCCTGGTTGGATCTTCATCACAATGGCATGCAAGAAGGTCGAAATCATAAAAATAAATAAAAACTACCCTATAAACCAAACAATTGATTTATTTGCAAACATATACATACACAGAATGAAGCGAATAGAAAACTTGGGGAGGCAGTTACATATGTTTAATGTCGTTATCTTGGATTATCCCTCCCAACTATAGAATAAACAATGCTCCACAAACATAGAGAAACATCATGCATAAAGGTTGTGTTGAAAATTCAATGAAACTGAACAGTGAACAATTTGCAGGAAGTGAAGGAAATATTGCAGCGGCCATCTTGGAGAGTGACGCAAGATCTTAACACTAAATACTAGACGCCAATATCTCCATGGAAACCATCCAGATCCTGATGCCTTGGGAGCAAATGACTACCAATTCACCATCTATGAAATAGTTCTGGCCACTTTATACTTATCAATGGACATTGATTAAAAGACAGGTATGTTCTTATTTCAAAGTAGTTGCCAATATCCATACTTTCTTTAACCCTATCCAGCGGTTAATACTAACATTTTGGAGCACTAGTCCTGATAATGATAACATATAGTAAAAGCATAATAAATCCGAAATTTCTACTATTCCTTAGGATACCTTTAGCATGAGCATTTTGGCTTTGGCTACAGGACTAGTGTTAGTATTAACCCCTGCTATCCCTGCTGGATTAGGCACAGACACTGCTCTTTAGGGCATCTGCGGTTGCCTGCAGCAAGGAGAGGATTAAGGAAAGTTGAGACTTGTTTTCCAGGCGAGCTCGGAGGCAATAGGTGAACAGTTGATCCAAGACTAACTTGATGGAAATTTACATACAAAGTTTATTCCTATATTGATAAAGTAAGTTACAGAAGTAGTAGGTCTTGCTGTTGGATTTCAAGATTTCCAAATGCTGGATATAGGAACAATAATCTGAAATATCACTGTATCTTGGTAGAATGGAAATAATATATATTTTTATGGCATTTCAGGACTCCACATTAATGTTTTGAGGCACCTGTCCATGTCCCATCGGATTTTTAACTGTAGGTAAAGGGCTTGTTATATTCTGGACTAAATCCTCACTGTCGAGCCCTACATATCATTTACACCTAGAATTCAGATGACAGTAGTACTAGCAGAGACTAAGAATGTTTTCTGTACCTGCTTGATTTCAAGAATTGTCGTTTAACAATATGTAGAATCATCTTCATCAACAATTAACCAAATGGCCATTCTTCCGACCAAGAAATTACAACAAGCGATTGAAATTACCCAAATGAATGATTAAATATGACAAAAAGAAGATGAGAACATAACAATTACGAGAGTATAAAAGTAAATTCAACAGTCATGGATGCATATGTCGACATTACAAGAGATTTAAAATGTCAAATTTGAAACACATTAAATCATAATGACCAAGTGTTAGAATAGCATGAAGGTCATCATGTTGAAAACAATAATAATAAAAATACCAACATCGATTGCCCGACACACTCCACTGTTGATAAATGCATGTCACTATTAGGAATATATTTACAGATGTGTGTTACATACATGCCATTCATTCATTCATATTTTTTTGACAAGCATCAAGTCGAGAAATGAAAAATCTGTCCAAATAAAAGTCTTACTTCACACAACTTGCATTAAGTAATTATCAAAATATTTCATCATTTGTAAATCTAAAATAAAAATCTAGTTAAATTTGTCACTTCAATATTGTATCCTTTATACGGAACCTTGAGCTAGACAACAGGCCCTCATGTCGTACAAATCCAGGAAGGGAGACGACTCTCCTCCTGGAAGGGAGACTACTCACAATCCAGAAAGGGAGACTACTCTCAATATCCACTCGGAGACAATTCTTCTCCAAGGAGGGAGATCTCCCATCCAGGGGGACGACTCTCAAAATCCATGATGGGAGACAACTCTTCTCCAAGAAGGGAGATCTCCCATCCAGGGACACGACTCGCAATCCAGGCAAGGGAGTCGACTCTCGCCCGTGATGGGAGACAGCTCAACTCTGGATGACCTCGAACTGGTTTAGTTCCAAGGGCTTAGTCACCCAGCATCCGAGCCCTGCCTTCTGGAATGCCTTGAACAGCTGCTGCTTGGCCAGCTGGTAGTCCATCACTCCGGCCTTGGCCTCAGAATACAGCCTGGGGCGCGACGTGATCGTCTGGCTCGTCACCGACGACACCTTGCCGAACAGCTGGTCGAAGTGCTGGAACAGCAACTGCTTGGACACGCGCGGCACGTCGCCTTGCTCCGTCTTGCCCGTGGTGGCGTTGATGATCTCCAAGGCCTCGTCGCCCAGGCACCAGTTGGCGGAGAAGTTGGGCGCCTTGCCCGGCTGACGTGACTCGGGGTTGGAGATGCCGCTGAGGAAGGGGTGGTTCAGCATGAAGGGCGCGTAGATGCTGTCGATGGTGTTGATGCGGGCGTAGACGGCGCGGGACAGGTGGTCGCCGTGGTACAAGCTGCCCAGCACAAGGCTGTCCATGTAGATGGGCTCGATGAAGTGGCTCAGCAGTGAACCTGGGAAAATAAAAGACAAAACCGTTAATAAGCAATGTGATGAGGCGGAATTTCTCGTATTTCTAGTACAGGATGATGTAACACATGCATAACCAGTTTCTGTTGCTATTTCTAGTGGAGCTTAGTTGAGCTTTTGAGATTATTTCACTCGTATTGCAGCTTTTCAGCTTACTGCTTGTGACTCAGAAGTGAGCCTAGGAAAAACAACGAAAATTTAAATGACAACACAGGAGTAATCTTTCAAACATTTGCCTCTATCAATTTTTTAATTCATTTTAAGGTTATTAGGGTTATTTGGATTACTGTAAATCATTAAATGGTTTTTTTGGATTGAATTATTGCTTTACGTCGCGGCAGGAATATTGCACCCATAGGCGACGACCATGAAATGTTAGTGAGCATAAAACAAATTTAACGAGTTGCTCTTAGATGATAACATTTCATTCACTAATATTTTTTAAAAGAGTATTCCACAGATGTACTTGTGTGCACTGTATTTACGTTTTGTAAGTATTTACAATACATACATGTGTAATTAGTTATTGTTGATACTCGTGTTACCAACAGTGTTACACAATGGTAACTTAAGATATGAAGAAATCGCTAAAATTATTTTCTAAATATGGACGAGCTTGTTAACATTTTGTGACGCCAACAGGTTGATAGTCCATCGGTAGCTAAAGTTTAATAACGCTAACATTTTATAATTCACAGTATTTAAATTTAAAATTTTATTTTAAGGTTAGGACCGTTTCATAATGTTTTACTTTACTCATATTGCGGCATTACAGTTTACTGTAGGAGTAAACCTACAACACCTGTAGTGCAGGTATTATTTTGGTTGTTAACCTGCGAGCACTGACTGGTACCGATGAACCAAAGATAACGGCACAAACTTCCAACCATGCAGGCATTGCCTCCTATCTCATCTTGTTTTTGTTTTCATTTAATTATAGAAATCCTTTGAGATAAACCAACAAACAACACCCGTTCTTAATTACAAAATTAATACAATAGATAAAGCCGAGGTGGAAACTGATAAAAGAAAATAAACATTCCTCTCCATCACAGAAAGCCGTTTACATCTCAAACACACAGATGTAGTGTGGCAGGGAATCTTACAGAACAGACTGACTGCCATAAATAAGTTGGTATCCTGTCATATCTGCTATCACTGTTGTACAGTTCACTGCTGATCAGTCAATCATGCTGATTATGTATAGACCGGGCCCAGTCTTATCGGGATTATTGGGTCCGGAGTTACACCACCAGGGCCGTGCTCAGCTTGTCAGGAGGCACAGATGGGTACACTTCGAGATGGGAAGATTATGTCAGACTTGCTGAATGTGTTTTATCATGTTCCCTTTTACTCTCTCTCTCTCTCCTCTCATTCTCTCTCTCCCCTCTCTCTATCTCTCACCTTTTTCGTCCTTTTCCCTCTCATTCATGTTTATGTATTTTCTGGTGTTTTTTTCTCAATTACTAATAGCTTTTATTTTCTATATTAACTGCTTCTTTCCCTCCCATAACTTCCTTCTCCTTGCAACTCACTTTCCCCCCTATCACAGGTGGGGGGGGGGGGGGGGGGCCGGGAGAGAGAAAGAGACGAGAGATACTCTCTCTCTCTCTCTCTCTCTAATTCACCCCACCCCCTATCATTCACTTAATTACACTCTTACTCACTCACTCCTAATCCATTTTCTCTCATGCCAGCCAGAAATCGGACTGCAGAAAACTATTTCCAGCAACTGCTCAATACCGAAACGAGAAATCGGTGAAGACGAATGTTGAATCGAGCACATCCAGCTTCTGATTTATCAAGACTTTTCTATATTTGCATGCTAGACGATGCAGCTACCGCGGTCTTTGTCCCGCGTCTACAGACTAGCTGACATGTAACAATCTACTCCCCTCTGCCACACCGTGCAAGGCATAATGACAAGGACTCGGGAACTCTCTCCAGAACAAATCGCCCCTCCCCCAGGTCCGTCACAATGGCCATTCTTAGCCTCACACAGCAGCCAGAGTTCATTGTTCATCATACGTGTCTGATCTAAATACACCTAATGTGTCTGAATACACCTAGTGGGTCTGAATACACCGAATGGGTCTGAAGCTCATTGCGGACCGAGAAAGCTAATCCAGGCAGGAGGTCTACGTTAGTGACGTGAATGAACCTGCGATATCGAGCGAAATACCGACGTCACAAATCTGCCAACTGCGCTCTAGAAGGTCTTGTGTCATTTCAACATTTTTGCATTTCAGGCACGTGCAGAAATATGCACAGCTCCATTTTATCTTAACATTTCATTTGTGTGGCTTATCTTAACATTTCATTACTCAGCTTTGCAATACATAGAAACATTAGCAGTGAGAACATTTCACTTCGGAATTCGGACAATAACTTCTACTTTTAAGAACACAAGTTGAATTATCGAAGTATAGGATGACATTCTTGAATATATTCTAATTTACTGCAGAAGAAACAGAATCTGTAATTTACTAATCTTTAATCTCCAATGGAAAATAACGTTGATATATTGAAATTTATGCTAACTTACAATAGCTCCATCTGACATAAGCTATTTCCATCTTGAAAGTAAACAGAGGAAGCTAGTGGATCAAAGAATGGGAGACGACAGGTTCTAATTCATTATTAATGACTCAATTTTCCTCCTCTGTCAAACACAAATTGGTCTTCGGGAATATTCACTTGGGCTCTAGTCGAGATCCAGAAGATATATTGAGAATTAGAAGGTGAGAAAATTGAGACGCATCGCAATGTCACTGGGATTACATATCCGAACATGAGGATTTTGTATTTCACTACAGAACTAAAAGTCTAAATGTGGGATTTTGCATTGATTGAAAGAATGTGGTATTATACGAGAGGGTGGTGTATATGCAGCAGAAGTCTATATTTGGACTTTTGCATCGACTGCAAGAGTTTATATTGGTGAGAAGTGGGAAGGTTTATAGAAAAGAATGGTACCGTATTTGATGTATTATACTCCACGCTCCAATACACGCCTCCTTTAACGATTTAGAAACATTATAATATATCGTACCTAATAATCGCCCATTACCAGACTATCTTTTCAGTATTTCACTGGCAGTGATCCTGGTGTGCTTCCAATAGGAGGATAATCAATAGTAACAATGTCACACCAAAAACAAAACTATAGGAAATGTCCAGTTATCAGATAGTGTGATGCTGTGCCATAGATCTTTTGCAGCATTTCACTGGCATTGATGCTGATGTGCTAACTAATCATAATACAGTGTCCCCTCGATATAACGCTGAAATTGGGGGTCCATGACATCCCCCACACCCCACCAAGTGTTATAGTACCCGCCTTATACTATATTACAGGGAAATAACCAATATATAAATGGGATCTATGTCTGATCCCGCCTTATATCTGAATCAGCAGTGCATCGGAACGTGTTATATCAAGGAGGCACTGTATTGATATCGTACAAAAACAGCAAGTTATGTGTATTGCGCATTAACCAAGAACCACAGCCTTACAGAACGCACACACCCTCAGATGTTGAAACTGTTTCCTGAGGACTGTGTCGGGTGGGGGGAGAGAAAGAAAAAAAGTGGGCGGTTCCCCTGTACCACACTAATCCTCCCTGGCGGTGTTCCTCGGCCAGTAATCTCCGGGGAAATCAGCATTGCTGAGCTCAGTCAAACAGTATTTACCTGATGTGTCTCCAGGGATATTTATTAATTAAAGCCAATTAAAACTGTGAGCTTTTCAACACGTCAAGACAAGTGGCGAGACAACGGTGGATTTAGTTTTCTACTTTGTGGAGGAAGTTTTATTGATTCTAATACATAACGAAGACAGAAAGATTGCCATGTATATATTTCTCCAGGAAGACTAATTTGTACTGAATGAATACCGCATGGTTAATTTTCCTGATTAAAACACCAAACATTTGTGTGCAACGCATATTGAACGCAAAAATGACATGCAAAGTGAATTATTTTACCGAAATGAAAATATTTTTAGAATTTTTAATTACAAGATTTTTATTTGTTTTTATTTGTTTCACATTTTACCTGCAATACAGAATACAGTGGCATGCTATTTTTTTTTACCCAGGATATTTTTGGTTGGCAATAACAACATTGATTTATTCATGTTCTTCATCATACAACAGCTTCAACAAAACTTCAACAACAGATAGCCAACAGCAATGTAATCACACACGCACAAAAAAATATTGCCTCCCATAAAACTATATTGCCTCCAATAAAACCATATTGCCTTCAAGAAGCAAATACATAACGACTATACCCAGTAATCATCGACATGTTAGTCCAGAAATGACACCCGCTTGAACCAACGCTGCCAACAAAAACCAGACTGCTTTCACAACTTTGGCTCGATCATATTCCCATGCCGTTGGCCGAATTGTCTACCGAGTTTGGGATAAATTGATAAGAGACAAACGGAATGCATCCATAGTAGATATAGGCAATCGGCAAAATAACATGTCTTTAGGATAGGAGAGTAGTCACACGTCTGACGAGAAACATATGTTAATTACGCCCTATCTGATAACTGTAGCAAGCTTGCGCATCAAATTGCACTGACTAATGCACTTTATAATGATTTTTCCCACATCAGCTCGGTTGGTTCGTGCCATTGAGTGATACTTATAGCATAGACCTGTTTGCTTAGATAATTCGCTATAAAGTTTCACAGTTGGATATAATAAAAGTATTAGCTTAGTTTTCTTTTTTAGCACGTCGTTAATCAAGTAATGTTTTATCTGCACACTTCTGTGCTCAATTAGATTGTTTCGTGTCGAAAGAGAATTGATATACTTTTGAACGTGCAATTGAATTTGACATCTATCCTGAAGAACATCTTTACAATGTTTGGTGAGAAGCCATCTAGCTATCGATGATAATTCATTAGTTTCTAAACTTGCTATTTTATAGAAACAGACAGAAGCAATTTCTATTCCATTAAAGTAAAATTGTGCAAAGAATAAAGTTTTTGTGAACTTTGGGGCTGATAGCGGATACTACCTTAGGGTAATCAAGCCAATGAAATCACAAAGGCAGCAGCAAACTAGCAAATTTCTGACATGGTGCCAAATCATAGTTTTTTACTTTGTTATCATCTTTACACAATAGTGCTAATGTAAATATTGCCTTGTAAAGTTTGGATTTGTGTCGTTGGCAGGGGATATTGGACAAGGCCACCATTGATGCAAGTCCTGATGTTCTTATCCACAAAACGACCACAGTGTTACAAGAGTTGTGAACCCTATAACCAGGCATGGTAAAAGACAATTGTGATTTCAGCTGAAAAGTGTCTAGTGCCTGCAAGCCCTCAACCACATCCAGCACAAATAAATCGACCCTGGATGAAAAATATTTGTGGATCCACGATGTCTGCTATACCAAGTTACAAATCGTGTAGCTCTGTGATCGTTCTGCTCGACAGGACCCAGGCAAACCTCAAGGACATTGTCCAGCCACACAACACAAGCCTCACGACCACTCGCATCAAAAACCATGAAGACCTCACCTTGCAGCCCGAGGACGTTCCACCTGGCGATCTTGTCGCTGCAGGACATGGTCAGCAGCCTCTCGCCTTGCAGGACGCCGTCCCACGTCTGAATGCCGCCGGACGTCTTCACGGGGATCGTGCCCTCCCCGGACTCGATCTTCGTCCTCAGCTGTCCGCGCGCCTTCCGGTTGGGGTGCTTGTCCGCCGACTCGGTCTCCTTCTCGTGGGGGGAGAAGATCCGCGAGTCTCCGCACGGCGCAGTGCTGATGTACAGGTGGAACTGGATGTTCTCCTTCAGCCGGAACCCGCCCTCCGGCTTCTTCAGGAAGATGGAGTCGTTGGCGGCGGCCGGGTCCGCGCTCGCGTGCAGCTCCAGTTGGGAGTAGAGGAACCGCAGCAAGGACCGGCGGGCCACGATCTCGGCGTGGCAGTCGTTGAGCGACTGTCCCTGGCTGCTCATGTACTCGCCGTTGATGCACTTGGTGCCGGTGGTCACGCAGACGACCTGGGCGTTCTCAGTCTCGGGGCCGCGGGTCATCACGAAGCCGGCCAGGACTTTCCTGCGCGCGTACTGGCTGGTGAAGCCGTCGGTCAAGTCGCTGAACTTGTCCAGGACCATCTTGGACACAACGTCCGCCAGGATCTGCGGGACTTGGAGCTCGCCGTCTCGCGGAACTGGTAGCGTACCTGAAGAAACAAGTAATAATAATAATAATAATAATAATAATAATAGTAATAATAATAACATTGATTGATTGAATTATTGCTTTACATCGCAGCGGGAATATTCAACCCATAGGCAACGACAACTTTAACAATAACAATAATAACAATAATAATGACAATGATTGGCAGGCACCAGGTGGATGGGTGGGACTACCGTAACACTCTTATTAATTGAAACCCTTTAGTTCAATTACTGAAAATAGTATCATTTTATTTATATATTTTTTCTTCTTTTTTTTTTAAAATTGGAGCTTTCAAGCTTAAGTATATATATTTTTAATTACCCCTAAAATAGCAATATATGTATATCCAGAATGGTCATAATATAATTTTGAGTCTAAATTAAGAAAAGAGTAAATAATTATACAAACATTGATTTTTCATTGCAAAATTTCCTAATTTTCGAGTAGCTAGTGAGTGAGTGAGTGTTTAATGTGGTGGGAAATTTTCACCCATACGTGATGATTCAGTTAATAAAAAACACCATTACTTTTTCCTGATCAAATTAATACAATGACGACGGTACCATAATATTCTCTATCTAGTTCACTGGTTCAGAAACTGATTCAATTACAGTACTGCAGTTTATGCATCTATGGATAACATGATTGGCTTTACCTGATTTGGCTACCGCTAATTTAATAAGGATCGACCACTTTCATCGTATGAATCCATAATCATGAATTTCCATAAACATGGAATAATAAACTAGCATTAGCAATGGATATGAGAGTAAGTTCATTCTCAGTATCAGTTCTCATAGAAAAAAACAACCACCCAAATCCTTGATTAAATGCAAGGGTATCAATAATTGATTTCACAGAGATATGGCTCGATAAAATCTTTAACATTCTAGCCATATAAAGTTTAACCAGATACTAACTTCAAAAGCACGAGTGTAACAAAGAATGCGACTAATAAATCAGGAATAATTTAAGATTGAACAAGTAACAAATTTGCAATATTATAGAAGATTAAATGGCTCGTAAAACATAAATCTTTAATGAGATTAAGATGTTCGGCAGTAACCTCCTTCGTTGTACTAAAGACAAAATTAAGCTAAAGAATCTCCAAATTAATTATACAAAACTTCAACTGGTGATGGGAGTAAAAAATAAAGAATGCAGTAATTTTTACGTAATTGGATAATTGCATGCGACACAAAATTACATTTGTGCAATATTCCAAGAAGCTCATGGGACCGGTACAGCAATTATACAACAGAACTGTCAAGAAGCATATTTTTGGTAGATTACTCAGGGGGAGGGAAATCATTCATCTATGTTCCCGTATGGAAATTGTACTGACGCACACGGTTCTAATCACATGCAAAATTAATGCTAATTTATCCTTAGGGGAACAATCTCATTTGTCAAATGTGCTGCAGAGTAGGTAGGTGGTGTTCCATCAAAGAAATTCATGCTATTATTTTTTTGAGGGGCGCAGGTTTTAGTTTTCTAGGCATACAACGCTAGTCAATTAAACTTGAGGTATTTATAACCTGTGTCTTGGTGTGTAAAATTATGTTCAGGTTTTGCTTTTTTAGCACCATGTTCACTATTCTAGTCAATTAAACTTGAGAAATGCAAGTGTTTTTTTGTGTGTAAATCTACGTCTGATTTTGGTTTTTCTAGCAAAATAATCACAAAGGTAGTCAATTAAGTCTTCAGGATTTTCTAACAGTATATTGGTGTGAAGATATGTATGGCTTCAGCTTTCTAGTACAATGTTCATGATATTTGGTGTGAAACTATGAGTGAGTTATTGTTTTACGATGCTGCTGGAATCTTTCAAACATACATTACAAGATTTGCGTGCTGTTACCAATAGGATGGAACATTTTGTGAACAAAATAGATCTTTTTTTTTGGTGTAATGAGGATTATAGTCGATTTCTAGAATCTTTCACTAATATCACAACTTGTCAGTTTAGGACAGGAGGAAACCTGCAACATCCATAGCACTGAATGTTGCAGAAAACCTGTGAGCACCGGTTGGTTCTTACAAACCAAGAATGATAATTGTATTGCCGCTCTACAGACAGTGCATGCTATTAATATCACATCAGAAAGGTAACTTCTGCGAACACTGATGCCAGGCCCCCAGGGCAGGATTTGAACTCAATAGATCTTTTTCCTTTTCTTTTTTGTTTTGTAATGGGGTTTAGAGTCACTTTCTAGAATCTTTCACTAACATCATGACTTGTCAGTTTAGGACAGGAGGAAACCAGCAACATCCGTAGCACTGAAACCTGCGAGCACCGGCTGGTACTAACTGACCAAGGATGATGTCTGTAGTGCCACTCTACAGACAGTACATCCTGCAGGGGCTCCGAAGTCCTAACGTTCTACCACTGTGCTACCACCCACCCACAAAATAGATCTAGATATATGTTTTTAGGATTCTTAATGACTAATCTATTTTTTTTTTTAAATGTTGAGTTAGATAGAGATCCAACCAATTACTGCATGATCTATCTTGTAGACATGTCAACATTACATTTTTGTCAGAGAGCTAAAAAAAAAAGAATCTCACCAACTAAAACAAGATTTTATCTAGTGACAATGTCAAGATGGTGGTGATAACATTACGTGCTGATTATTTTAGTGTCTAACATAGCAGATGCAATCTGATATAGCCTTAGCTATAATAATTATCTAGCCACGGTCTACTATTGAATAGGGCTTTAGATCCACTTTCAAGATTATCTTGCTCATAATAATGGCCTGTCAGTTTATTGCTAATACGCAGTTTATTATTCGTAATAAACTTTCCTAAGCAAGAGAAAACTAATTTGAGAAAAATCAGATATTTTCCATCATCTGCAAAATAGATACGTCACATTAGGGTCTGTCATTACCAAGCATTTTGTCAGGATTATGGATTACCACCGATAAAGTACCCTTACTAGCTGATCAACCTCCAGCTTTGAAGCCTTGACAATAAGAGCACCATTTTCTGGATCATAATAGAGTGTCGGCCCATGTTGAAGATGGTCATTGATCGAACAACAAGACATAACTTTCCACGCGATGATAAACATGCCTGGCTCTTTCAGGCATACAACTGATTAATGATTTATTCGAGAATGACACAGAAAAAAAGATGATTTTGGATTGATTAGACATTGTGTACCAGGATGATTCAGAGAAATAGAGACAGAGAGCAACAGTGGCAACGACAACCATCTTACTTCAATCATAATAATCATGATGCAATGACAAGCATCATAATTCAATTCTAAAGAAGCAATTACAACCATTATACTTCAATTCTAAAGATTTTTTGATTGAATTATTACTTCATGTCACAGCAGGAATAGCATCATACTTCAATATCAAAGATGAAATGACAATCATTATATTTCAATTTCAAAGATGCAATGACAAGCATGATACAGTACTTCATAAAACTGAGATGTTATATAGTTGTTCTGACAAAAGATTAAAGCCATCTTTATATTCCACAGGACTGTCAGTGGTTATAGAGGGATGACAGCCTTTAATGACATTATGATATAGTAGTGTAAGGCAAGCATTTGGAGTTAAGGCGTAACTCTCTAGCTGCTGATTAAATTACAATTCTTGCTCTGTAGGGTATATCGAGTCAACTCCATCAGGAAGAGAGTTTAGACCTTTCGTTCCAGCAGACTTACATTTCACGAGAAGAATGTATTGATAGTCCAGACCCCACGATTACAGAAAATATTTGTGTATAAACTCATTCTCTACTCAGTTTCATTCACAAATCCGCATGTAAAATTTGAGCTTGTGCATGAAATCGTACTCAAAAGGTTTTGTAATCTTGAGTCAAGTCCATCGTTTCCTCCTATAGTAGGAGCTGGGTGCACGTCCTGATTTAGGCCCTGTCTACAGTACGACCCTTTAGTTAACCGTGGCCCAGTACCATTGGTGGCTATCGTGGGTTGACAGTCTTGATAGAATTTGTGACATAGCGAGATGCACTGCAGACATTTTTCATAAAAATATAAACTACAGCTTACTTCATGTCATGACTGGTCCTGCCAAACATGAATTTGAATTTGTTCTAGATAACCCACGCAATTGTCACTCGACATACGTTACAAGCAGTAACTACAGCTCACTTTGATGGCAATGTTGGTTGTACTTGTCATAAACTTGACTGTGAAAATAGCCAAAGTGTGGCTAGCCAATGCAATAAAGTACCCATGTACGTAACACAGCAAAACAGGAAGTGTGGCTCATGATGATAGCCATGTCGCTAGCATGTATTAGATTCAAGAAAATTAATTAATTGTCAGTACCCATTTTGGCCATATGAATTGAGCCTTACAACTACAGTGCCTCTTCGATATAACACGGTCCGATGCACCGTGGATTCTGATATAATGCGGGGTCAGACGTGGATCCCATTTTTATTTTCGTTATTTCCGTTATATCATATACATCCTCGAAAACCCAAGCTATTGTGACTCCACTACCTTCCGTCAAATACCCTGGGATCACTGCCTATTCAGAAC
>JAUTBQ010222336.1:0-20713 GCA_032361185.1 Lepetodrilus ovalis | reverse complement strand
ACACATTATTGATCATGCGTGGTCGCTATAACCATCTAAGTGGCAGTGCTATGCTATATTGCGATATAAATACATGTCAACATAGCCTAGCATCAAGCGTGAGCCTTCAGTGTGAACTGGTTCCATGTCCTATGTGCGCATCTTATAATTATATATGAAACAGGGGCCGTATTCCAGAAACTTCTTAACTTGCGAACATCTCTTCACAAATTAACATAAGAAGAAAACCAGTTTGGCAAAGTCTTAGAACTTACGTACTTCTTAGGACTTACGAAGTTTCAAGAATACAGGCCCAGGTGGCCACTATGTCCATACCGCGGAATTTCAAAACGAGGCTACGTTATGTATTCATACGCAGAACAACGCCAATCGAGACTGTTCCATGTCAAAGTACCAGGCAAATGCATAATTAATCGGAAATGTATTTATTACAATCAAAGGTGGGAAATTGACTATGGCATTGCTTTTTCGTTTGTACATTTCGTTAGACATCTGTTTTTTAGAATTGGTATACGATATGAAATGTTTATGATACTACGCAAATACGTTACGCACGAACTTTACATTAAAACATATCAATGAAGACAAACTATTTAGCGACTATTCCAACGTCACTTGCGATCTAGCTGGCGTAGATTCTAACAAACTATGCAATCAAGGGATATGCCTATTCGTACCCGTCATCGGCCATTTTTTTCTAATAACTGCATTGGTATATCGTCCGTTTCCTAGTAATACGCTATTGATACATCAACACATCATCACCAATGTGAATACTAAGTTTTCGGCTTGTGCAATCCAATCAGGGTAAGAAGAACCGTTGTCAAGCCTAAGGTGGTTGTACATTTTTCACGCAGATCTCTAGAAATGTTGTGCTATAAACACCCCGAAGATCTAATGGAACTGTGGACCAATTTTTGGACACTTCGGGCCTAGAGATCATGAAACGTTTTTGAGTACGATGTCATGCTCAACTCAAAGATGTGTTTAGAAAGCTCCATATAAAAGGAGCTTGAGGATGAAATCGCCGGGTGTACGTCAATATAGAAATGGTCTCACTCTGAAAATGATTACCATAGTGGCTTGCACAGGTCTAGTAAAACATTTCCGCCCTTAGAATGAATATTATCCCAGTTCGATTAATTTCGCTAGCACAACCATCGAAATATATTGCCCCCAGAATATATTCGTTAATGCGCTTTGTATGGTGATTTTGCAAAATGGGTCACTTGTATCACGTTGCCATGACCTTGTCGTGTTTACCACGCTTATATAAAATGTGGATATAAGAACCAACCACATTGTGATCATTGGGACAAGCTAGCATCGTATTATTAATTAGTAATAATAATAATAATAATAATTAGTATTAAATTAATAGTAATAGTGTGTATACAAATATTGGTGGTGGATGGGGGTTTGGATGCGTGAATACGTGGCACGTGTGTGGCTAACGTTTGAGACAGTATGAGATACAAGTATACACGAGGGGTTACCGACTAGTCCGGGTCTAATGCATCTCCCGGCTGACTTACATTTACAGACATTCATTATACACATACTGATAGGCAGCGTTCTAGTCACATCTGCCATCAGTTCTAGAGATGCTGTTGGTTGTAGACTGTCTGGGTATACGTATGGACTTTTCGTGAGTGCTCTCCTACAGTTATATACGTAATGTACATGGATGTTGTATCCGGAAAATATACGTTACGTAACAGCTGCGCTGGCCATGTAAAATACTAGATTTCGTAGATGCGCATCTAGAACGTAAGCAATTACCCGTTCACTAGAAGGATGGTAGCCCTACAAGTTGTGACTGGCTATATAATATACAGACTGTCGTAGGGCTACGATCATTGTATATGGACAAAGCCACAGAGTGCCTACTACACCTTGTCATTTGTCAAATAGAAATATAATTCTAAGATTGTAAATTATATTAATTGTGTCTGGGTTTGTGTGTGTGTGTGTGTGTGTGTGTGTGTGTGTGTGTGTGTGTGTGTGTGTGTGTGTGTGTGGTGTGTGTATGTGTGTGTGCGTGCGTGCGTGTGTGTATGTGAAAATTAGATGTATATATACATCTTCGTATTTTTTCCCATCGATGTTAGTTCATGGCCTCTTCGTGTTATTCTCAGACCTTTTATGATCTTTTACGTTAATTGCGTAGCTACATGAAGTTCTAAATACAGTACCTTACTTCCGTGACGCAGTACGTACACTGGCCCATGACCTTGACACCAAATAACGTACTGACAAAGCCACTCAGAGCTCGGTCATTCCAGGATGAAGGTCCATTCATATGGAATACTCTCACACAAGCAGAGTGCAATAGACAATATGTGCACTTTCTAGAGAAAAAAAACACACCATAAAACTCTTCTTTGATGAAATGTATAGATAAACCTATTTGAGAACTTGTTCTGGATATTTGCGCTATATAGATAAATATATTAATAATAATCATAATCATAATAATCATAAGCATAATCATAATCATAATAGTCATAATCATAATAGTCATAATCATAATGATAACAATGTCACTAGCAGCACTAGCATGATGAAACGTTACTTCATTATTCAACTTCATAAAATAATCTAGACATAAACAACAACTTTCAAATAGATCCGTCAATATTTCTACGTCTACGTTTTACTATCGTGGCACAATAAAATGACATTCTTGAAAACACTGTATTAATATTGTATCATGAAGGAAAACATTAACGATAAAGCTCCGTTACTACTCAAGCCTATCGATTTACACTTGACTGGAGATAAAGGAAATTGATCAAAATGGGGCTAAGGTCCTCATTTGGGTTAAATCCTGTTCATGGCAGAAAAAACTAGGACGACATATTGGGACAGTCTGATCTCATTGTCTGTGTTACTCTAGTCGACCGTTTCATGCAACAGAAGCGTCCTCGAGGTAAGATACTGACAGCATTGTGTATATCAATTTTCATACAATAACTGTACATTTGAGACTTTTTACAATGGGTCAGAGCAGAAGACCCCTCATTAATGCATTATGTTAATATACAAAATAATGAGTGTACTCTGTCTATATCGGCACTAGTTGGGACCAGGATAATATGCCGATTTGAGAGAGTGCCGGATTACTCATTTTATCAAGAGTGCACTGTCGTTGGACGGGACTTTGAAATTGTGCTGGTCGACGCAGATTGCCGGGGAATAGATATGCCGATATTGACAGAGCACTCTAAGATGTACGTTTTAACTTAAATATAATGTTCAACCAATTCACATTTTTCGAATGAGATACTTTTACAAGAATATACTCATGCTAATAATCATTGTCACTTTCTAATACAAAATGTACCATTCTAGCTCAATTAATTTCGATATCCGATGTTGTGAAATAGCTGGTTGGTTGAGTGTTGAATATACCTGCATACATATTGTATTATATTTAACGCACGTCTAGCATAATTGGTATAATCTGTTTTACTGATCTCGACAACATGGCTGCCTTACGTGAGTCCCTAAACAAACAACTAATCTACTATCAGCAGTTTTTAGTTATTTTATCGTCCGGTTATCTGAACACATATTATGCTTAATTTGTCTATTTGGTTCCCGGATATGTCCGACCGTAAACGGAAACCGAATTTCCGGTTATCTGAGTCATTGTATATAGGAAAATATTGGATCCCGGTAAAAACCGTCCGGATAGCAAGGGAACCGGTTATCTGAAGTCTGGATAAACGGGGGTCGACTGTAGATCAATATAAACATCCATGTAGTTGGCCCGAGAATTTCTGTTTTCAAATATTCGTACTTTTTCACGGCGCCAGTTTGCTATCATCACGTGACCAAATCTTGTGACCTGTACCGAGATAGGCATAAATTTGTGATGCCAGGGGTCAATGTGTCACGTGACACTAACACAATACCGTAAGAAACACGTTATTGTCACATGACACGTTGACTCCTGACATCGCTGATTTATGCGTATCTTGGTGCAGGCGCGAGATTTGGTCACGTGATGATAGCAAACTGGCGCTGTGGAAAAGTTTGAATATTTGAAAAGAGAAATTCTCGGGCCGATTACATGGATGGATAACATTGATCTGTTAGCATGATGCGTGTTTTGGAGCTAATTTAGGTTTCAAGAACACATTTCTATATGGTAAGTGGGAGCGATTACAGCACGTTTTAATGTTATGAGTCATTAAAAAATACCACTCTATTATAGGCATCGCTCTCTAACCCTCCACCGACTATAACCTATATAAAAAGTATCTTATGGCCAGCAGGGAGGGATAGAGGAATCTCAAACTATTTGTCAGTGTGTTCTGTACTTCAGTCGAGTGATATTCGCCATGCGATTGATGCAATCTGAAAGACTGCGATATGTACAGTATTGTCTTTCTGTGCCTTCGCACAATCCAGGGGTCGAAATTCCCGTCCAAATTTATTTAAATTTAGATTAGAGGTTGGATTATTCATGTTCCACATTAAAAAATATATTTCCATAATGATAATCAAAATGTTATCTTTATTTGTATGTAGGTTAATAAGGACATGGCATAAAACATCCTCAACAAAATAAATTAATCGTCGGTAAGTTAATCCTCTTTCTGCAGAAGTACTATTACTGTATACATATATCTATTTGCTCCTAGCAAGAAAATGTTTACCGCCAGGAGAAAACGCAGTGGTGTGAAAGCATACATTTTCAAACATTTACACTTTTGTTGTCTTTGCAAGAATTTATATTGAATGTTTAATGTTCTTGTTGTCGACTTATTTACTTTCGGTACCAGCAGCAGATCCAAGATATTCGAATTGTAGTGGTGTAGTCGACTGTGAGACTGAAACAGCTTACTAGTAAATGTGTAGATTTAGAAGTGGAAGGGGTGGAAGATTCCCGCAGCGACAGAAAGACAGAAAAATCTAATATGGATCCTAAGTTGGTATTGATGTGTTGCATACATACAGTAACAGGTATGTTGAATTTTGAATTCTGGGACCAGGGTAAACTAGATGAGAAAAAAAAGTTGCCTTTTCGGGAAGTATTGTTTTCTATATTCGAACTTGAATGAACTATGTAAATGTTGACTCTGGAGTGGAGAAGTAGACACTGTATGAAGTGACCCATTATCAAATGTGCCTTTCACTGTTCACAATGTTTACTGTAAATTTTCACACAGAAATCTTCGTGTAGGTCGTTGGGTCAGGTACTATATCTACATTGTCTGTTGTATCGTACTGTATGGCTCACTGTCTGGCCGTTATGATTGGACTAAATTTGATAATTCTTTGCCTCTGGGTCATTTACCACTGGACAATCATAATGCTACAAGTCATAAGTCACTATATATGTGTGTAATGAGTTACGACTCTTGTGGTGCTACGAGAGTTGTAAGTCACTATATACGTACAAGGTATTACGACCCTCGTAATGCTGTGAACCCTCTGTAGAACAGGGCTCTGGGTCTCAATACTACCAGACCCTGGGTCTCAATACTACCAGACCCTGGGTCTCAATACTACCAGACCCTGGGTCTCAATACTACCGGACCCTGGGTCTCAATACTACCTGACCCTGGGTCTCAATACTACTTGGCTCTGGGTCTCAATACTACCTGCCCTGGGTCTCAATACTACCTGCCCTGGGTCTCAATACTACCGGACCCTGGGTCTGGGTCTCAATACTACCTGGCTCTGGGTCTCAATACTACCTGGCCCTGAGATTGATTGCCAGCCTGCGGAGTACGATTTCATGCTCCTCGTATAAAATTTGAGCTTGAGCATGAACTCGTACTCAGAAAGTTTGGTAATCTTGGCCAGGTTTCTGATTTATGTCAAGTTGAATCAACAAAACAAAAATGTCTACCAAGTGGAGATCTATATAATTCTATTATTACTTTGTTACCTTGGTTACCTATGTGCCTTCATTCCAATCGAGAGTAAAAAGATATTTTTGATTCCTCATTTTGAACAATCTTTGACATATTTTCCCAATTGGTTGTATGTGTACTTCAAGAAAGGTAATTTCATGATTAGCAATGGTTGCTAAATTAGTAAATAAAACTGTTTGATATATGTTGCTAATGAAAATGACATGACAATATTTCTGTATACTTTAATGTTGTGTCATTTGTGTATACCTCACAAGAGAATGTTCGTTTCAATATCATCCAACACTATCTGCACAAATATTTCACAAGTTTAAACAGACTTGTGTAGTAGCCTACCATAATCAATGGGTTTTTTTCACATAAACAATTCACTGTTGTAGTTTATCTTAAAGAGTTGCTAACACGTATGATAACTTCCTGTGATAATCTTTTTTAACGTGTAAAACAAGATTATTTGATATATAGAGAATACTAACCAAGTGTCCATTAGATACCAATTATCTTACGAATTATGAGCGAAAGTGAGTTGCGCACGTTTGAAAACCGAGTTGCGACGTAAAGCAATAATTCAATCAATCAATGTAAGATAAATGGTATCTAAACGGACACAAGTTTAATATTATATTTCTTGCACACTGTTAGAAACTACATTTAATTGTGAAAATTTACATTTAATCGTGAATATTATGTGAATTTGAAGATTCCAGGCCCCCGTTTCACGATAGTGCCCAAACTTTAGGAGCTCCTAACTTTAGGACCCGGTTTCAGTTTGATGACGATTTATGAAGGGATAAGTCTTATGACGTCATCGTGAAACGTTTGTTGCCAGGTGATGACTGTTTAGGAGCTCCTAAATAGTTAGGACACCTTCGTGAAACGGGGGCCAGGTGTATAACCACATGACCTCGGATCGTTGCTGCTGTCCATGAAAAAGTAATAACACACATGTGTTACCTAACAAATATCACACCGTGATCTCTTCAACTGGGGTGTAAGAATCATCTATACTGAGGATAACATACAGGCCTACCAGTACCAATGAAACTTGACATCAGAAACAGTTAATAATTCACGACTACACTTTACATAGAATCTGAATACATACATGTAATGTAGATTCTGCATCATTGACCATAGATCGCGGGACTCTAGACTACCCGACGTACAGGGGCAAGTTAAATTACACAGCAGGCAGCCTATATTTTAACATACTAGTATAGCACCTTTGCAGCTTGCCCTGACTAGCCCTGCGGGCAAGTAACTCAAAATGTTATTCCAGAGTCCTGGATTGTCTTCAAACATAGAATCTACATGTTTGGCATGTGTACGACATTGAAGGTGATCTATGGTGCATTACGCAGAATTTACTTTTTCAGTTACTACGTGTGTAACATCCGGTATGTAAAACTCTCCAGATTACATGTGAGTTTAGTCGTATGAATGTTTTCAGTTTCTGACGTCGGTTTTCATTGGCAGGTCTGGCAGTCTTGCCATATCTACGTACCGTATGTTTTTATTTGTAATTAATATTCCAAAAGTACTCAGATGTATTCAGTTTGAAATGAGAAGTATATATTTTAAATTAAGTTGGCTGTCCTTGATAATGAATTAATATTAATATGACAACCTTGCAGAACTATAATGCTGTCATTCACATATTTTTTCAATTGTAGAATATCAATGAATGTAATAAGTCACTAAAATGTGCTTGGCTAACATCTGGTTAAGTATGAAATTGGGATAATTTGCAGATAATCTCTAATCACGAGAGCTTCACTTATGTACATATCCCATATAGTTTCTAAAGCAAAAACCCCACTGCAACCTATAAACATTTCAACAATATTAAACCTCACTTGATCAGGTTTTTGTTTTTTTGTATAAATATTTCTTTTACCACATTGGAACATGAATTCCTGTTAATTATTTTTACACATTTTATGTATATTGAATGTTTTTCAGTCACTTTGGAGTGTGCAGTTTTCATTAACATGGCACAGTCTCTGAAATCAATGTGTGAAGCAAAATATATCTACAAACAAGCAAATACTGTACACAAAATATACAAAATATATCTACAAACAAGCAAATACTGTACACAAAATATATCTACAAACAAGCAAATACTGTACACAAAATGCAGCCCAACTTTAGATGCCTTTTCGAACTTCATTGTAAATTATTTGGACTATGTATTTGCACAGATTTTGCAGAACAGATGTGTTATTGCTGAACAAATCTAGTTATTTACACATATATTTTTCCACCTTCAGTGTATATATGTAACCACCAAAGTAATACTATCTTGCATCAACCACCACAGCAATATTTACTGGTTGCAAACTATAGGGTTAACATTGTTTAGTAAACAGCAAGGTTAACCATAGCCAGCTATCTGTAATGTTAACATTAATTGGTAGCAAGCTTTGATGTTAACTGTCCCTAGCAAACTTTTAATGATAACTAAACTTAGCAAATTGTATTGTCAACTAAACTTAGCAAATTGTATTGTCAACTAAACTTAGCAAATTGTATTGTCAACTATATTTAGCAAACTGTAAAGTTAATACTTTAGAATTAGCACACTTAGATGTTAACTAACGTCTACCTAATATACTGTAATATCAACTTTATTCGAAAACTAATTATTTTATTGTTCATTATCTGTATAGCAACTTTTGAACAATATTATTTACCCAATCTATGTCATACTATTTTGAACATATCAAGTTTATTGCAGATTTTACTTGTAAAATGTTTTGCATTTTGTTGTTGCCAGTTAATTGAGTTATCCACCTCTCCTGTATATATTGATTGTTATTACAGTGCAAGATTTTAACGAGGAGATTGTGTAAACAGATACGTGCACCCAATACGAATATTGCATCACCCAATTATTTAGAGACATTTGCTGATAAAACAAAATATGCCATACCAGTAATGTTAACAATTCCAAATATATTTTCACGAAGTACCGGTATCTAAAATTTTAATCAAATTACATTATCCATTGGCATGCAATGGCAATTTGACAAAATTCCAAATGTTTAATATGTATAGCTTGAATCACACAACTCCAAATAATTATTGTAAATAATTCTGGTACAATTCTACTAGAGCGTTCTATGCCAACCTCTAGAGCGTTCTATGCCAACCTCTATATACTAAACACACTCTCCTGGTCTTATTACCATTTCCTAATAATAGCAAACATTTTAGTGCTGCAAAATTTAACGTCATTATCATGTTCCACTGAATAAAGGTGGTGATGCAATATTGATGCAGTATTCATTAATCGATTTGATGTCAGTTTTGTCATGTATGTGTTCATTATTCCATAATATTGCATAATAAAATCATTCTTGTGTACAGCGAGATGAAATTGTAAAAAACAAAAATGCCACCAGACTTCATACAGTCGACAATGGCATCCAATTATGCAAACTTACAATCTTAATTTTCATAAAATATTTTTAATTCCTGGTAACCTTTCCCAGTCTATTTTTGTGTATTTTCATTCATGAAAATGGAAATTTAGCGCAAGATTATTGTGTCCATTATTTGAAATTTATGTGTCTAATATTTACTTCACAGATAATCTGAAATAGATACACAACACATTTTCAGGGATGGAAACATATCGCCAATACCTACTAGTACTAGACCAAATATTGATTTACATAACATTTACAGAACATACAATTTCTTCTAGTACTTTTTATACTAATAGATTAATGCTAATTTTGAACACTGATATTATATTATACATGGATTTTATTTACAAATTAATATCCGATTTCCATTGTCAATTAATTGTTACCGGTAAGTGGATTTGGTTCAATCCACTGTATCCATAAGACGTCTATGGTAGTCTGTTAAGTTGCAGTAACGGGGATAGTCATGATGTACAATATACAGTAGACTTAAAAAGAGTGAAGTACAATATTAAATGTAATTTTTCTGATAGTTTGTTTAATAGTTTAATTTTTAATTTGTTTATGACAAATGACCAATGAGATTGCGTTGGCGATGCCTCCAAAATGAGAGGTAACAAAATGATGTATCAAATAGTTTTGAATGATGTTTGAGTTTTGAGCAACTGTTCAACACCAGTGTTATTGGTCAGTGATACTAGTCGACCACAGAATGTTACTGAACTAGTTCCAGCATGTTACGTTTCTACGCGTCACGATTGAGCACAATACGTTTCTACGTGTCACGATTGACCACGATACGTTTCTACGAGTCACGATTGACCACAATACGTTTCTACGTATCACGATTGAGCACGATGCGTTTCTACATATCACGATTCAGCAGTTACATGCTTTGTCTGATCTGATTGCTTTTTTCTATTATTTATTTTCACCAGAATAAACTGATTTATGGTTCTTTCTTTTGTATGTTGTCTTTGTACATAGAATGATTGAATTGGTGCATTCACACTAAGGTCCTTACACACCACAGACAAGTGCTTTATTGCTACGGAACTGATTCTATCGAACATTGCAAGTTTCTTTCTCGGGACGTAAATCGCCAAGTTTGTTGCCGTAAATTTTGCCGCTGGTGTGTGCAAGGACCTTTATTGCCATAATATACTGCATACAACAATTTTAAAATGTGCATACATGTTAAGAGTTATTGAATGGATGGGATGAGTGTATGATATCACAAGATATTTTGATGGTGGGACGAGTCGAATCAAACGCACCCATGATGGGAAAATCTGGCAACGATGTCACAACAGACAAACTTTTGGTCGGCAACGACAAATTTCTCAATAATAGCTAAACTTGTCAATATCACCTTTACCAGATATTCCCGCCACGAGGTTAAGCAATAATTCAATCAAAAACTTTACCACAGACTTGTCAATATTTTACTTTAATTTCTTTTTAATTGGGTTTTACAGTCGCTTTCAAAATCCCTTCTTTCGTATCACGGCTTGTCTGTTTAGACGGAAAAACCTGCAACCCCCACAGTACTGAATGTTGCAGTAAACCTGACAGACCAAGAATAATAACTGCATTCAACCATGTCAATATTCAACAGATCTGCCAATTTATTTTTCCTGGGGTCGATTTATTTGCATTGAACGTGGCTTGGAGCCTACAGCTACCAGACCCTAGGTTGGTTTTCTGCTGAGATCACAATTGTCTTTTGCCACACCTGTGCATGAAACAGGCATGGCAACAGACAATTGTGCATTCTGTGGAAATCAAGCATATGGTGTAGGGACTGCAGGGCCAAAGCCACATTCAGTGCAAATAAATTGATTCTGTGTCACATTCATCATCGGGTTTCCATTGAAAATTGCCATGCCTGATGAAATTGTACTAAAAAAAAGCTTCATAATCTCGAGCTCTGGCAATGAAATTCCACGACATTGTCCGTAACTTGGTCGTCAGGACTTCTGGAAGAACGCGGTAATGTCCGCCCCGGCAGACGCTCCCTGGAGACGCCTGACAACGGCTCTCTTCCTGGCTTGACCCGCCGTGACCTTGTGGTGGCAGACGACACACAGAGTCCGCATGTTATCAATGTCACACATGCCACCCCCTTCCCACACCGGCATGATGTGATCCACGTGCCAGAACTGGAAACAGTACACAAAGAAACTAATAATAATAATAATATTAATAAATATTAATAAATCGCCACATACACCCCTAAGGCAAGCTCAAAGCGCTACATTGATCGATTGATTGAATTAGTCTGTTCGTCAGTGGCTGTATTTGAAAAAAGGTAACACCATACAGTATAAAACACAGCTTTCCATCAACAAATTTATTGCAACAAATCAATTCGGACACGCCTCCAATAGCTAAAATAGAACATGAATGAATACAAGGTACGACTATGAAATGCCGAGTGAGCTACCTGTCCTTCAACTGGTCTCCGAACCATGGTCTCCTTCACCTTGGCTTTCAGACTGGCAAACTTGCCTTCACTCAACAACTTGGCACGCTTGTCCAACTCTTTCGTATCTCTGGCAAGACAAGAAGTGGATGAGGACAATATACCTGACAAATACGTCATGGTGTTGTAGCCTCAATGGACTTTGTAGTATATCATCATTTATCACAGATTGTCGTACGATAATATTAATATATCGATAGCCAAATCTCTGGACAAAGTACATGCTGGAAGTGTATATATTTATCGAGACATAAAAAGTAAATATAATCTAAAGGTTGATTTCTATCACAAATCGGTAGTGGTTTGTTTGAATTGGGATTTATAGCCACTTTAAAAACTATTTTACTAATTTCAAGGTAACTTATACAAACATTGATGCCAAGTTACAGCAGAAGGTTTATACTTGGCTGTAAAAAAATCAGACAATCTAACACTCTGCTTTTTGGCGTAGAAACATTGGGATTTCCATGCCCTGACCTCATCTGTCTGTAGAAAGAGTGAGCATCGATCTCGCACACTTGACAGACGCCGTGCTCCACCTCGTACACCTTCTCGCGACAGTAGCCGCTGTGTGTCTGGATCTGACACAAGAACATGCATAAATTAAAAATTCACACAAAATTGGAGAAGTTATCGGCGCTGTTTCAATGCATGAGACACTCTTAACCATTTCAATGATGGAGGCAAATGGAGAAGCCCTCATAGAGTGAATGATTGACACAGCAGGGTTACTTTTTATCCAGATCATTGAGAATCAGTCATTCTCATCAAGTAACACTCGCCCTGCTGGATCAATCCCAATTGCTATCTATATAGAACATGTTGCTTTTAGCAGGGAGAGGGTTAAACAGAACAATATTCAAAAGAACATTAATAAAAATCACTGCCAGGCATGTAGCTGCCTATATGCCAATTTTATTTCTTAAAAAAAAAGAATTAACATAGCAGACTTATAGTACTGACAGATCCACATTAACATAACCCTAGCTAGGCCCCTGATGTTCATTTCCAACAAGAAGTAGTCCACTACTAGCCAAACTCCTCACCCAGTACTTGTCCATGCACTGCGCGGAGCAGAAGCGGGTGTTCCAGGCGTTGTCTGTATTGGTTATTGTTGACTTCGTCAGTAGAGAGTTCCTGTATGGCTGTTGACAGCTGAGACAGAGCGGCACGCCCTCTGGTGTCACCGCCTGAAGTCGGACAAAAACGCGACACTTATTTCCGTGATAAATATCTCGCCCAGAGGTAAAGAAACTGTTTTTAAGTATGATTTTATTCTAAAACTCAAATTTTCGACAGACCTGCAAAACTCCTCTTCCGTCTTGCTTCTCCTGGTCATGTGACTCCTGACTTCCTGTCTGGCCTCTCTTTGAAATCAGCCTGACTGTTCCCTTCAAGTCTCCTGCAGTCTTTCTAGCAATGGAGGCTGCATCGTCCTGTGTGAAAGCAGATTATTTATTATTAATTAGGACAGAAAATCGCAAATCAAGGATGACAACTTTTTTTTATTTTTATTGTTATTTTTTTTTGTAATGGGGTTTATAGTAGAATTTTTCACTAACATCACGACTTGTCAGTTTTAGGGCAGAAGGAAACCCGCAACATCCGTAGCGCTGAATGTTGCTGCAGTGGGTTAAAACTCAAAATCTTTGGTATATCACACCAACCACCCCATCACTACGTTTGAGGATTGGAATATATCGCCGATCAACCTTCACCTTCGTTCTATGTCTCTGTGTGTTGACCGTTTTCCCCGATCTCACGTCGTCGTACGTTGCCAGCGGACTATTGAACAGCAGCCCACGCTTTACTATCAGACGCTTCTTTGTTTCTGATAAACTGTTCAAACATGGTGAGGACTCAAATAGAATACAGATAACAATTAAAAGTTATTACCATAATCTATTATTGATTTGATGTGAGAAGATGTGTAGCCAATGCGATATGGCCACAATATTACTACACCTCATGCTCAAACTCAAATTTTGTATAGGGATTTACCGTATGTTCAAACTTTTGAGTTGAACATGAAATAGTACTAAAAAAAGTATAGTAATCTCTGGGCCTGGTATTTGTGAATAATAAACACTATGAAAAAAAAAAGAGTGAATGATTTATTGCTTAGGTCACAGGTCACAGTGGCAATCGTTCAACCATACACAATGATAAAAAAAAAAATAATAATAAAGAAAAAGAAGATAGTCACCAGAAACAACATGAAAAGAGGATGGAAAATGAACTTCAGATTATTGTTACATTGAGGTGTTTAGGCTTCAATTATTCAGCTCTCTGAGAAAGATGTTAACATTTGACATACTTTTCTTATTAAACATTCGCAGGCATGGCAACAGACATGTGATTTCAGTGTAACAGCTGCAGGTCTCAAGCCATGTCCAGGACAAATAAATCAGCTGGATGTCTGCTAGTCTGCACAAAATTGCCATGGCTGCGTCTATAAGACTCAAACCTGTTCCACTCTCTAACAAACTTCTGCACAAGTCTCAGGTTGCCATGGTGATGGAGAACCGGTGGAAGTTGATCCATATTTCCCATCTCCACATCCAGGGGCAGGAAGTTCTCATTTAGGGGCTCGCCCGACTAGGGTACAAACAATACGACTGATAACACCAATATTTCTAATAGTATTGCTGAGCTATTAATGTCTTCATCTCATTGTCCTTCAAGCTTGTGAACTATAATAAAACATTATCTTTCTATTTCGATACTTAATGTTAATGAACACTGGAGGCATGAACTATTATTTGTGTTGGAGGGAAAACATTGATCTGCCTAAACGAACCAAGCCTGCATTTCATGAGAGTTGTACTATAGTCCAAGTATATATCAGGATGTGTGGCATGCTTTTACAATAGCAGGAAATTACTTAAACTTAAAGTTCAAACATATCTCAATATGGGACGTCAAACCTGTTCTATCTACCTACAGTGCTGAACTAGCGCTGACCTGATCCGAGAGTTAGACTAGCGCTGACCTGATCCGAGAGATAGACTAGCACTGACCTGATCTGAGAGATAGACTAGCACTGACCTGATCTGAGAGATAGACTAGTGCTGACCTGATCCGAGAGATAGACTAGTGCTGACCTGATCTGAGAGATAGACTAGCACTGACCTGATCTGAGAGATTGACTAGTGTCTGAGAGTTAGACTAGCACTGACCTGATCTGAGAGATAGACACGACCAGTATATGGACTGACAGTGTAGAGGAACATGGTGAACGTGACGTGAGAATCTGGAGACCCTGAAATGATACAATTGGACCTCATTTGAAAGATACATGACTAGAACAAATAACAAAAGGCATCATGTGTAATATATGGCATACACTCTACAAAAGAGTACACCATGGTCAACAAAGCTTCTATATGTTCCAATTTTGATTGGTTCCGTTATACCACAGGCACTTACATAAACGTTTTGTTTTCAACAGCATACACCTTGTCATGAAATAGATCTATTACCAAAGATTAACAAGAGCATGGACTGATGTTATATTACTTAGAAATAGTGTAACAGAGATGCCTCTCATTCTACTTACCATTACAAGACGTCCTTCTCTCAGCAGTGTACGCTGGTGCCCCCGGACTTCTCTCAGCAGTGTACGCTGGTGCCCCCGGACTTCTCTCAGCAGTGTACGCTGGTGCCCCCGGACTTCTCACAGACTCTTGGATACTATCAGGACCACGATGTGTAGTGGACCCGGCATCTCTCCGACTCGCTGTATGTGTAGTGGACCCGGCATCTCTCTGACTCGCTGTATGTGTAGTGGACCCGGCATCTCTCTGACTCGCTGTATGTGTAGTAAGAGGAGTGCTGTGAGTGGATGTAACAGATGTCGCTGGAGATTCAAGTTTCTTCTGAGTTTTCTTGTCACACTTTGCAGGAGTTTTGTTGTTTCCTGGTTGACTTCTTCTCCGAGGTAGAACTAAATCAGGCAGATCATCGTCAATGCCATCGAGGTCAACAATTAACTGTGAAACAGATGAAGACTTTCTTTGGGAATTTAAAGACGAGACAATATGACTAGAACTTGTTACAGACCCACTAGAACTTGGGGATATGTCTTCTTCATGCCAACAACTGCTTGTTTCAAGATTCTGGTCCTCAAGATTGGTGAGATCCTCTTGTTTCTTCTGGTTGGTTAGGTCTTCCCGACTCTTGGTCTCCAGGTTCTGGTCCTCAAGATGGTTGGCAAGGTTTTCTAGATTCTGGTCCTTGTCTCCAGAGGACTCCAGTTCCAGCTTGAAGCAAGGGCTGCTGCAGGGAGACAGATCCCAGGTCAGAGGTACCAGTGCTGCAGTACGCCCTGGAGTTGACACCTCACGCCCTGGACTGGACACCTCACGCCCTGGAGTGGACACTTTATGCCCTGGCCTAGACACCTCACGCCCTGGAGTGAACACCTCACGCCCTGGAGTGGACACCTCACACCCTGGAGTAGACACCTCATGCCCTGGAGTGGACACATCATGCCCTGGCCTAGACACCTCACGCCCTGGAGTGAACACCTCACGCCCTGGAGTAGACACCTCATGCCCTGGAGTGGACACCTCATGCCCTGGCCTAGACACCTCACGCCCTGGAGTGAACACCTCATGCCCTGGAGTGGACACCTCACACCCTGGAGTGAACACCATGCCTCGACTGTCCGGACTGACTGTACACTCCACTGAGGAGCTTCTCTCCAAGGTCGTCGCTGTGGTTGATGTCGCTGTGGTTGATGTTGCTGCACCTGCTGCTAATGCTACTTCTAATGCTGCTTCATTACCTTCATCAGCACTTGACATCTGAGGAATATCAGAATCAAATTCGAAGCATTTCCTCATTTTTTTACGTCTCGGGGTCACAGTTCTTGGACTGAGTAGGTCTTCTTCTGAAGATGCATCCTTCACTTCGTCCTCGCTATAACGTCTGTGTGTAGGTGATGCCTTTGCTTCTGGAACTTTCATTGGCATAGAACTTGATTCGTGGGTATCAAATGAAAAGCACTTTCTCTTCTTTGTGTTGATTTCAATTTGATCAAGGTCCTCCCCAGTAACAGCAGACCTGGAACAGTCCAGATTGACTTTGGACCGCTTGAGTCTGGCTTTGGGTGTTTCCTCACAAATTGGGATGGGTTCAATATCATGAAATATCTGGTGAAATAATTGACATGTTTTCTTGGACATCAGATTGTTTTCACAACTGTTAGATGACTGTTCAGCAACTTCTTCATGTGGACTATGGATATCTACTTCAGTGTTGGCAACAACAATCTTGGCTAGATCCACATTCATCTTCCGTTCATCCTTTCTGGACTTCGATTCACTCGTTGACCCACTTGGTGATGTGACCTTTGACCTCTTCTTGCTGGGGGTGTTGCACATCTCACATTGAGGGAGGAAGGAAATGTTCAGAAACGTACATGCAGTGCACGACCATTGTTCAGATTTGATTTGACATTCTGGTTTTCGTCCTGTCCTAGAATTATTCTTAGACTTTGGTGTTGTCACAGGTGATGTCTGACCACTACAAGTACTGTCGCGTGTGTCTGCTTCAACCAGAACAATGGCTGCATCATTTCCATTTGTCCGACACTCTTTGTATTTCCTTCTTCTCTTTACCTCTTTGAACTGTTCAGCCTCTTCGTCGCTATCAATCACAACAATTTCATCCAAAATCTTGCCATGATATTTCTCACTGGAACTACTTTCCGTTTTATGCTTTTTGTGATCTGATTGGATGCTGGGATCAACATGGCTTCCCCTCATTCTACAAGTTGGTGTAGATGGTTTAATCCGGTTCTTTCTCTTTGATGATGGAGGAGTGAAGAAGTCTAAAATAGATCTCTGATCGCTGGCCTGAAATATAAAAAATACAAGAAAGAAAAATACGCAAATTGAGCAGACAAAGTTAGAATGTCCAGGATTAATGTAGACTTATAAGCACAGCAACTACTTAGGTAACTAAAGGTCATCAATAATTTGAAATAATGTCTATCAATTCACTGATATGCTATCCAACATAGATTAAAATAGACAAACTGTGATTCAGTTGGTTGGATCTAAACTCAGCCCCTTCACTTTAGTTACATAGCTCTAGCCACTGTGCTACCACTACAAACTGTCTTTCTGTTTCAAATGATTCCAGCAAGGCAAACAGTAAATCTATTATCACATATTATCTGTAATCGTGAAGTCTGGAAATAACAAACCTTCTGTGACTGGAAGAACGTCTGCAAGTCCATGTCCGTCTGCTGGGATGGAATCCAGGCGTCTGCTCCAGAGAGTACATCCACCTGGTACTTATCTCCCTTGTCTGCATCCAGTTGTCTCCCTTTCCCAGTTAGCGCTGTACTTGTGACAACAGTCTGCAAAATAAACATTTGGCGATGAACTGGCTTAATTAACCTAATATTTTGAACAGGAGAAAATAACGTTGTACAGTGAATGTTGAATGATATTGTTGGAATAACATTGTGTTTTGATTGAATGTCTGAAAAATAGCATCCATGGAAGACTAAACTTGCAGTGTTATTTTGAAGTGTGTCATATCGAGGAATCGCTGTACCTTCTTGCACACAGTTGACCACACCCATTCGTCCATGGTTTCCCTGGCAACCAGATAGTGGACTGGGAGACTGGCAGTCTGACCAATCCGGTGAGCTCGATCCTCGCACTGCAGCATCACCCCTGGGGTCCAGTACAGCTCGGCAAACACGACTAGCTTAGCGGCTGTGAACGTCAGTCCCTGGAGACAATAATTACAGCAATTGAAAGATCTTGATAATTTATAACTTTAAAATAATAAACCATCATAAATGACACACAAAATAACAAATGCATTTAAAAACAACAACAAAACCCCCCCTTAGCATCTCCTCCAATAAATACTAAGAATATGCACTAAACTTTTTAACTATGGATAGGGAGGAAACAAATATTGAGGAACTTATCAGCCATGATCAGCAGTTACCAGCTATGACTCGTAATCAATAATTACCAGTCATGGACATTGATTCTGGTGAATATAGGACGACAGTTCATCTGAACATTCACAGTGGTGAAAATGTCAGAAAGATGATCGACCACGAATTTCAGTTCTGGCAGAAAATTGTGACAGTCGCAGCTTTTCATAGCATACTTCATTGACTGCAGTACTCACCACGCCAGCCGCCAGAATGCTCAAGATGGCTACCTTTGTGTCTGGGTCAGACTGAAATTGCTGGATGTACAACTGAAACATATTAATGCTGTTCCTATAACTGAACATTAACATTATGATTTAAATGTTTTTAACTATGATGTATTTTCACACACAACAGTTTATTATCTGGAAAGATGGAAAGGTACTGCTATTAATTTTGTTGGATCAATCAATTCAACCAGCAAGTAGTGTGCATAAATTACATACTGAGTTAGGGATACTTGGTATCACCAAGCTTGAATAATAAGGGACGATTGATTGAATTTAGAGTTTTCATCATAGCAGGAATATTTCACCCATACACGACGACAACGGATGAAATTAACACTATAGTGACTATACCATTCTGTCTTCTGGCTTGGTTTCTCCATCAATGCGGATGAACTTAACCTTCTTGTCGTACAGCGTCTGCTGGATGCCATTCATCATCACATGGTGGTATGCGAACACCAGGAACTTGAGCGACGTGTTCTCACACAGCATCTCTAGGTACTCCTTCACTGGACCTATCTGCGACCATGACAAAGGGGAGGTAACTATTTGGCAGTGGCTAACTTGAAATAACTCTTACGACATGTATCGGATATCGTGGTTTTTAAGCCCAGTGGGGGTCCAACATATTCCACTGTCTGTAATACGGTACTGCGTTTATACCCAAGAAATACCCCAACCTTTTCCTGATGTGTAACAGTTGATCGAAGTTAAGCATGATTGAGCTATTGTGATATAATAGTGCGTATTCCAATAGCAATATATCGATAGCAAACTTAGCAATCGATAACAATTGCTGATAGTATGATGGAATATCAATAGTTTTGATAATTCTTTTTTTCTCATTAACTCGGCTTCTTTTATGACACTCCTGATCGTAACAGACACTTCTAACTTGCATTGGAAACATTGATAATGACATCAATTGCAGCCTATAGAGGGGAAGATATCCTATTTCTGAATAGGATACATTATTGATACCATATATATAGATATCTAAATACAACTTAATTAACAGAATATTGCTATTTACATGTCCTTAACATTCATTTTACATGTACTATCGTGGTACTATAATGATATGTTTGTCAATTTATGATAGTATTATGAAA
Source organism: Lepetodrilus ovalis (assembly GCA_032361185.1). Lineage (NCBI taxonomy): Eukaryota > Metazoa > Mollusca > Gastropoda > Lepetellida > Lepetodrilidae > Lepetodrilus > Lepetodrilus ovalis. The sequence continues at coordinate 594 of JAUTBQ010222336.1, read as the reverse complement.
GTAATTCTCATTATCGCAATACTATCATGATAGTGAAATTGCCTGTCATAGTCACACCTAATATTCAACCTTGAAATTATTTGTAGGATTGGTATCAATCCAGGTATGACACTTGGTGAAAAGGACATAGGATTTATTCCTGAAAATAATCCAACATTTAAATAATAATTGAAATATGAAATGATTGGCCCTGACATTGTGTGAGAGAGACAAGTAGAACATGGCTCACCTTCGCTTCTCCGCTGAGTTTATACAGCTTAGATATGAGTGAGAGACGATGAAGCGATTCTCCATTCAGATTCTCCGTCTCCTGATTGGCTGCATCCAGACTGAGGCTGGTCACTGCGACATTCTTCTGCAGTGTTGGCTTCAGTTCGTCAAACATCTTGAGGATGTCCTTTGAGGATAATAAAAATAGTAACAATGTCCGATACATTTAACTGTGATAAGTGTAAAAGATAATACAACACAATATTCATGCAACATTATATTTATTATACTTATTTTTTTTGTATTTGGGTTTAGAGTCGCTTTCTAGAATCTTTCACTAACATCACGACTTTTCAGTTTAGGGCAGAAGGAAACCCGCAACAT
>JAUTBQ010222225.1:0-20715 GCA_032361185.1 Lepetodrilus ovalis | reverse complement strand
TGTACACATAACAGGAGACACACAATCTACAACGTCCACCTTACTGTACCTCTCTGTACAATGCCTGGGGGCCAAGATTACGAAACTTTCTGAGTACGATTTCATGCTCAAGCTCAAATTTTATATGGGGATTTATGAACATTTCTGAAATCATACTCAAAAACGTTTCGTAATCTCGGAGCCTGGTTGGTTACATCAACCTCTTGTATGGACCTCCCGGTCTATCTATGGGGCCCCGCGAGGGTTACCCACAATGCCTCACCTTCTGTTGTGGTCTCCAGCACGGTGGGCATGTCGTGGATGTACAAGGACGATGGTTTGCCGCTGTCCACACTGCCATCCTGGCTGACAGAGCTGTGCCGCGGACTTGCCAGGAATGTGGGCGGGTTCCCGGTCTCCGGGTCTGGTAACGTCTGCTCATCAGTGGCCTGTGTCTGACTCTGGTCCATGGAACCTGAACACACCAAGTAAACATGTATCTAGTGGCAATATCCCCGCTGCGACGTAAAGCAATAAAAAAAAAAATTTAAAGAGTGCCGTATCTCCTAAATAGAGATGTACTTTTAGTAAAATCATGAACAATTTTATCCAATATATAGCATTTGCTATCTCATGAAAAGAGATTTTATTTATTTTTTGTATTTTTTTTTTGTATTGAGGTTTAGAGTCGCTTTCTCGAATTTTTCACTATTATCACAACTTTAGGAAATGGGGACACTCACAAACCTCATGAACTTAGTGACAAATTACAAAGAATTCTACCAAGTGATGTCATGAAATGAAATCAAAAGTTTAATAATGTTTTATAGTAACAAATTTTGACCAACACTGAAATAACAATGGACCCATCAAAACTATGGCAATTGTAACCAATGTCATGCCATGATATCTAATCAATGACATCCAATAGCTAGGAGATGGCATTGGAATCTATATTATCCAAAATATGAGACAATTCTAGCAATTTGATTGGTTGAGAGGAGTCCTGTAAAAAGTGTTACACCTTGGTTTGCCTACTGTCATTGGTGTTTGAATATACAATGTATGTAAATCACTGTTACATGATAGGTAGGCACCCCTCCACAGTTTTACCAAAAGTGTGTAGTTGAATTACCTGCATTACCTAGTATTTTAGCAATGGTACCAAACAGGGATATCTAGCATTACCTGCCAGACTATAGATTGTAATGTTGTTTAGGTGCTATGCATCCCGAAACATTTGAAATGTAGGTATCATAAGATGTGATTTTCTGGCATCGGCAAAGGTATTGACACTTTTTAGTCCCAAAGTTTAATCACCGCCAATCTTGAAATGTAGGTCTAATTAAAAGCGGTCAACTGGCATTTGCAGAAAGACACCTAAGTTACCTACTGTACAAGCATAAAGAGACATGCGATTTTTCTTTTAGCATCAACGGAGGTTACTAGATGTTTTTTTAATGTAGGCAGGATTTATCTTGACGACTAGGTATATGTAGACCCTATGCTTGCATACTGTTTCCTGTCTTCTCTAAAGAGAATTGTCATTTCTAAGCTAGAATAATGGTAGAATTAATATTTGTTTTATTTATTTGCACTGTTTATTGTTTTGTGCTCTAAACTAAAAATTGGGCCAACACGTATGCAGGATTTGTGGTCTGGGGTGTGGGGTGTGTCTTAAGACCCCCATGGATCCGCTTTTACATGTTTTCCCTACAAAGTTATCCATTCAATGAAGAGAGTAGGCAGTTATTTGATATTACATTAGACATTCGTACTCGCATGCATTCTCGACACATATCGCGAAAACGACAACTATAACCAGCTGATAACATGAGAAATGCAGGGTGTGGGGTGTGGGGTGTGGGGTGTGTCTTAAGACCCCCATGGATCCGCTATTACATGTTTTCCCTAAAAAGTTATCCATTCAATGAAGAGAGTAGGCAGTTATTTGATATTACATTAGACGTTCGTACTCGCATGCATTCTCGACACATATCACGAAAACGACAACTATAACCAGTTGATATGAGAAATGCGAACTACAGCTGACACATTCCTGGGAAATCCCTATGATGTCACGGGGATTCCCTGTGCTTTTCCTAACTTCAACGCATGAGAGAAGTTACGATAGGTATTGTAAGTTAAATAAGATACAATAGCTTTGTGGAATGGTCGTACCTTTTACAATATGCATCTTAAAATCTATTGTAAATACTTATAATCGATCGTATGATAGAGAAGATAAAAATCTTTTGTGGAGCGGGGGCCAGACCGATAGCCCAGTACTTAAGCACCCACCTGACACCCCTGAATTTAATATGAACAAAACATTTCTCGTGAAGATTTCATTTCAATAATATTCCAGGCCATCTATTCACAATCAGATCAAATTAAATCCCTTAAGCACACGCAATTGATATTGGCGAGAGGTTTCCAAGCTCTCCATGGTAGCATCTAGACATCGCAAGTGAAAGTTGTCCTTGGCCGTAGATCCTACTTATAGAAAGTAGTACTTAGCTTTTTAAATTTTGTTGAATCTATTGTGCTCTTGACGTAACTGACTCAGAATACAGAGCCTAGTGACAGCCAAGTTGTGCCCTTATGGTCGTTGATTTAGCACTGACATAAGTTTAACCTGATATGCTATATAAACTGAAATCATTGACATATGATTAATCATATGTATTTCAAAGTAAAAACTAATATTTTTAAATTGGCAATTTCAAGTAATTATTTGGAGTTAGTGAGAGTGATTTATGGCTTGACGTCGCTGCGGGGTTCTATATATGATAATTTATTTGTAAAATGTGGTCATAAATTTAATAATTAAATAATTAATGTAAATATACAATTGCCCAGCAGAGAAACCAAATCCTTATCTCAATAACCTAATTTTTTTTCTCTTATCAAATTTCAATTCATTGGTTGAAAGCTTGATGTCATGTTTATTTAGATTATGAAAATGAAATTCTTCTGGACAGTTTACACATCAAGACAGTTTACATCAGAATGATTACCCCCTTTCTGAATAAATTTGCAATAATCGTTGGACGTATTATCCATACCAGTTTGCAGGCTGCCGATATAATCGGGTTCACTCGGCGGCACAGCAGTGAAGCCATTGATGGGAGGTAGCACCTTGGATCCTGACAACTCTTTAGCATTGGACGGAAGACGTTCTGATTGGCTGCCATTTTGATAGACGCTGAATGGGAGGAGTGTGACATCTACAAGACCTCCAGAAGAACTGCAAAAATAAAATTGAGTATACATAATATTCGTTACAGCAGGAGAAGAACTTCAAAAATAAAATTGAGTATACATAATATTCGTTACAGCAGGAGAAGAACTTCAAAAATAAAATTGAGTATATACATAATATTCGTTACAGCAGAAGAACTTCAAAAATAAAATTGAGTATACATAATATTCGTTACAGCACTCACTCATTACAGCAGGAATCGAAGCTTTATGATTGAATTAACGTTGCTTCGGAAATAGTTCACCCATATGCGATGAAGAAATTGGACAATCACAATTGGACAAGCTATTAAACTTCCACTTGATGATACAGAAGCACAAATGTAGGTTGTACATACACACAGACATGCTGTCCTGACAGCGAGATCACAACAGTCTGTGTTATACGCTGTCACACTACGAGGGTTTTCGTGCGTTCAGCATTATACAGAATTTTATTGGTGTAAAGTTGAAAAATGGCAACATCCAAAACGGTACAAATGGTCAATTTAGAAACTATCAATTAACGATTGATATCGTATAAATTCCAAACAGTAGACCTTTTAATTAGTCCTTTATCTCCTTAAAATATAAGTCAAAGTACCGTTTCCTACCAATTGATTTGGTACCGTTTTCGTCAATTCAATATTCGATTTTCGGCAATATCGTAAGCTAGACGTTTTGGAAGGCTGCCGTTTTGCGCCTGCCCCCATCAGCTAATAATAATATGAGCCAATCAAATTCCTTATAATGTTGAACACGTGAAAACCCTCGTAGTGTGACAGCATGTAACACAGACTGTTGTGTTCTCGTTGTCAGGAGAGCATGACACACAGGTGTCTATACAGAATAGACGTTAATAATACGAACCTACTTTCTTCGTTAAAATGTATGTAATTAAATAGAGATTATTACCCAAGTGTCTTTATATACCATCAGTATCCTGCATTTGGGATAAGCATTGTACACTGTATTATGCGAGCCTTTGGCGAGCATTAACACATAGTGCTTATCCCAAAACCAGGATACTGACGGTATCTAAAGACATAAGGGTAATAAGCTCTTTATCATGCAATGTCAATCTTAATCGACAATCGTGAAATTAAGTGTTAACAGTGGAGAATGAAATAAGATCAAGCACGGCTACGTCAAAAGCCGACGTCATTTGTATGTGGCATCACATATTGTTTGTGTTTCTTGTGTGACGTCACAGACAATCAAACATGCCCAATAGATAAACTCTGACTGATATCGATAAAAAATTTAATATTTTCAATATTGTCCATGCTTCTTTATCATTGTTTTCAAAGGCATACAATCATGATTTGTTGATATATTTCATGGTCATATATATTTTACCTGAAAGAATGTACATTTGAGTTATCTACAAAAGAATAATGGGCAACAAACTACCGTACATCTTTGCATGCCCCAAACCAAATTCCTTTCAATATTGAAAACATTTTTTTTCTCTGTCTCCATGCGAGATAGAAAATAAATGAAATATGAAAATATTGAAAAGTAGTAAATGGAAGTGGTTTGTGAATAATACAATACAACTACTCCAATCACTAAGCAACACATAAACAGTAGCCAAGGCTACAGTGGTGTCTACTCACTTCCGTCTATATTGGAGTTCATTTACTGGGAGTTCTATCGGACATGAAGATACATCTTGTTGTTTTTTCCATGGAGATAGGTAGTATGATTCTTCTACCGTATATGCTGAAAAAGTGCAAGAAAGGCGAGAATAATAACTTGTTGATGGAGTGAGTGAGTGAATGAGTGAAGCTTGTGCTTGAACATGGAGCTATGGTTATAAATTTGCCATAATAATATAATGTATATTGGGGTTAGAGGAATCTTATTGTTTTTTAATCTGATATTGTGTATCTACTGCCATTAGACAATGTATTTTCAACTATTTTGATCAATACATTTCAAGGAAATTGAAATATTTAAAGCATTCTATCACAGGTGGTTGATCTATATAAATGACCAAAAGAATTCTATCTGAGACTACTAACGTTTGATTTGTAAACCCCAAAAAAGAGCTGCTATTTAATGTACTTATTCCCAGCACTCAATAGTTATACAAAAATTCATATTTTATATGATTAAAAGAAACTTCACTCTGATTATCTTGCCTCTGGAACATGCCTAACTGCTTCCATAATCAAATCCCCCCACCCCACCCACCCCACCCCCAATGTGGATCAACGAAAGGGATTTTGGAGACAGAAAATTGATGATAAGTATCACAAATGAATGTAGTTTGCGTTTATTACTCAAATGTGGTGCTATGCATTCATTGAAATCTGTGATTGTGTGTATTAAAAGCTAAGAGTAAGACTTTCTGCACAATCACCTAGTTTAGTTGTCTCGTATATTAGGGACGTCGTCAGGTGCCGAGCGCCTGGGCTGTAGTTGTTGCCGATGGAATCGCTGACTTTACGAAAATACTTCTTTTCTTTGATTGGTGCAGCCTTTGTGAATGAGCCTCTTTCTAAGATCTTGGGCTTCTCACTGAACGATGGCTGAAAAACAAAGATTTACATTGTTACACTTAGAACTGAAATGCGTGTACAGTTGCATCAAACGTCAGCATCCATAGTGATATAACTCGAGGTCTGTTTGGACAGTAGTGGTCTAGAGGAAGTCTGTGTCAACGACGTTATTGTATCATTTTAAAATTTTGTTAACGATTCTGACATTTTTGGTAGTGTATCAATTTTTCCAAAAATGTTAAAATCGTTAAAAATTACAAAAATTTATATGATAACATCGTTGACAAGGACTAGTTTAGAGGTAAGAGTGTCTGTCACATAAAAAAAAAAGACTGTCCGGAAAATGAGCTTATTTATCGATAACAGATGATTCGGAAGGAAATCAATCACTGCACGTGGTGTACGACAATGCATGCGTTCTTTAACTTATTACAATATGAATTTAGCGTTTGAGTCACTTTATTGAAATGACGACTACCCTCCAACTTCACGTAGCAATATCTGACAATAGCTCTCCAGTGCAGTAAGTCAGAGAAGACGGACAAAGACTCGGGAATTGTTCGTTAATGCGCACCCTGGATACTGAATATCAGTAGTTAGGATCCAAACTCAGATATTGGAAATCATTACCAAATTATCATATAGTACAGTGGGACCTGTGACCACACACAGACCAGGCAGTCTAACAGATCTGTATAGTACATTGTAGACGGCATTCACTGAAGGACCTGTTTTGAGCTTACACCATTGGAAACAACACTTACGGTACATAGATATCAACTGGACAGAGCCAATAATAATTTTATGATGTTGACATAGAAACATGGTAAATTGTTATGGAAATCCAATGACCTGATATTGAAATATTGCTACAATTACTACTCTGAAGTTACAGCATTTAAAGTATTACTCTAATTTACCCATTGGATGAACTTCATCAAGGTTTCAAACCAGAAACATGGTTAATATAAAACATTTAAAAAATGTAAATATTCATAATTGCATAAATTTTGAATTATTATTTGGATTACCTATTTTCAGATGAATAAATTCTTCCCACTGTTTTATTAATCTTCATAAAATAGACAGTTATGTAAGCTTACTGACTTAGACACTTATATCAGATACTATCTTGCACAGAGAAAGCTAATGGGCCTCCTGTTTATCATAATTATGGAATCTGTTAATTCACATTTGCAGCTCGAGTCCATAATCTGTGGGGGCCATTTGAATCCATATGATATATAGATTACCCGGTAGATTGATATTCGGCCGATCACAACAGTGACTGCATAGTGACCGCACCACAGTTCTTCTAGCGTGCATTCAGCTGATCGCCATTCATCAGACCATGTGGAATAATTTAATTACTAATATTAATATACGGAAAATATCACCCAGGATATAGCTTCCCACGTAGCGTTTTCCTCACAACATATCGTCGCGTTTGCTTGTAAATTAGTCACGGTACAGCGGGCACGCGAATCGGCAAATGGAACTTGATAATAAAAACAATAACAAGAGACGGTGAGAGAAATGTATTCCGACCCGTGGGGTTGTGTCTGTATCGTAGTCGTGTGTGTCGGATCAGTGCACCACTTTTACAAGCCTATAGGCAGGCATTCATTGTGTCGCGTCCAAACCGGCAATATACCTGGCCCTATAAATACCATAAATACTGTCTAATACAGCGAACCTGCTAGCAATTGTCTACACCTGTCTGCACCTGTAACTGTAGACTTCTGTTAATCATTCAAACTTGTGTAATAAAACACTTTGCAGGATACATTTAACAGGGGGAAAAAATAAAGTTCAAATAATTCCAACTGTCATAACAAGATAATTCCAACTGTCATGATAAAATAATTATAACTGTTATGATGAAGGTCAAATTTGATCTTGGTATCCCATATCAGTTCATATTTAGCATTTAATAAAGTTTATCACATAAAATGCCTCCTGCGACATTACATTAAATGAAACTCAGGCTATCTCGTGTCTACTTAGAGCAAAGTTAAGGCATAAGGCCTTAAACTTTAGGAGCTCCTAACTTTCTGACCCAGTTCCAGTTTGATGTCGATTTATGAAGGAATAAGTCTTATGACGTCATCGTGAAATGTTTGTTGCCAGGTGATGACTGTTTAGGAGCTCCTAAATAGTTATGACACCTTCGTGAAACGCAGGCCAGGCCTTTTCCTATGATATAGCCTTCAATGACATACACCTTGTTTTACGCCCAGACTACTTTTACGACCCTTTTGTGAGACGCAGGCCAGGGTCTCGTTCCAAAGAATGATTGTACTGCCACGCCGGTCGAAAATCACATCCATGCATAGGAGTTACGACTGAGGAAGGACTACAATCGCTCTGTGGAACGGGTCCTTGGTACCTTGGGACATCAATAGGTGAAATTGTTAATGAGGTAGAAGACATGGTATTATATAAACCATAACTTAGCACTATATAGCAGATCACAGTGATTGCAGACTAGACCACAGATTCCTATAGTATAAGACTTCATACTACAGCAGACATTGCCGGACAGGACACTACATGCATGTAGTTTGACAGACTATCATGCACAGGCCAATGGTATGTAACACTACCAAATATCATTAGTGTCTGTTAAAGCTGCTGAGACAATTATTTTTCAACTTTTTTTTAAAATGATTTTCTTTTACATTTTTCAAAAATATTTATTAAAAAATCATTGAAAAAAGGAATTGAAAAAACATTGCAATCAACGTCTTTAACAAAGACTAATACATTTTTGTTCAGGTCTGAATTGCATAATATGCCTTATTGCAGGGGTGTGCAATTGTGTGGGTGCTAACATACGACTGGATCATACTAACAATTGCCGAGAATGCTAAGCTCTGGGAGGGTTCATACAAAGTAGCAATGGTGAAATGGTGAAGAGGCAACATTGAACTGGATTTGTTGAAGACAAAGTGCAAAATGGGACACTAAAAAATCACAATAGTTTAAAACAATTACTAGTATGATAAACCAAAACCATGTAAGATCTACTTTGTCTGATTGCATAAACTTGGGATCTCAAAACTCGGGGGTTATCAGTCATTTTGGATACTTGCAATAATGAAAGTTACATATAAAATATAATCGGTCAAATGTTATGGTAATATGTTCAAATAATACTTCATTAATAAAGTTTAATAAGGTCATTCATGCAATTTGAGATTAGTATTAAAGAAATGTTAGTTAAAAAAATAAGAAATAATAGATATAAATTAAACAGAATCCAAATAAAAACCAGATTTAGTTAGATACATGGATAAGAAAGGAAAATTAATATTATTTTAATTCTGGAAAATAATTAAAGTCAGGTTTAGAAGCATCAACACAAAAGTACAAAACTCCAGAGAAAAGTCACACTATTGAAATGAAAATCAAATAGAAGAAAACATAAAAGGAATCTTGGAACAAAAAGTCAAAAGATGGAAAAAAAAGGGCATTTATTAAATTAAGAAGAAAATAGATTTACATCTAGTTGAAAATACTACAAAGAATTAAGAACAAAATACTAAAAAATATAAGAACAAAGCTTTTTTTAAATCTGGAAAATAAAATTGCTAAAAAAAATAAAAGAAAAACTGGAATATTTTCTAACTGGAAGAGAAAACTGCTAATAATAAAAGAAAAACTGGGAGACTTTTTAAACTAGGAAAATATCTAATAATAAAAAGAAAAATGAAACAAAAATCACAACTCGACTGTATCTGTATTTTATACTCACTTGCAGTATTTACAAACTTTCCCCCTTAGGATAATGGCAGAGCAAATATCACAGGGGGCAAACACAAAACTGGTGTTAAATCTAGAGTGGAAGAAACAAGAGCAACTCCTTACTTGACTGACAGACAGATATACAGACAAGACTCATGTACGAACAGACAGACAGACAGCTCAAGTGTGGCTAACATCATAATATATAATAATATATGTAATAATATAAAACAAAAGGCATGGAGCGAAAACGAGACACAAACTGGCACAGGGACACGTGGTCGACGCTAATGGAGGTGTTTAGATGGTAAGTTTGTCTCACGAGACCTGTCTTACATATCTGTCTCATAAGGGCAGGGCTCTACAGTAACTGTCCTTGTTTTCTGTCGGACATGAAACTACAAGCCCAACTTGTTAACCTGGGCTCATGTAGATAATAAATACGTGTCCCGGGAAGGCGGACAATGCCTTCTGTTGAACCCTGAGGGCAACTTACCGTGTAGATGGGTGTTAAGATTCTGCCAAGTCGCAATGACTTCACGATTTTGCAAGGACCTTTTTTATCTTGTGGAAATATGACATTTCCTTGAGACAATCTTAGCACCCGTCTACACGATAAGTTGCCTAATGAGACAGGTAATGAAGTGCAGGTCTCAGGACCCCATTAAACACAACAAACGTATCGTATCGGCTGGAACTTCTTCTCCTGCTCAAGGTGACTCAATTTCTGCGGAACGTTCGTAGCGTTACGATACTACGATCGCTCTGTGGAACTAAATTTGGGTCTGAAGTGTTGTTCAACTGCTACTCAGCTCGGTATGTAGGTTGGGGGAAAGAGGGGAAGAAGTGACATTGTGGCTAAATGTTATCTATTAAATCTGGCGAAATGTATAGTAAACTAGGGGCCAAGGGTAAATGTAATCTAGCAACTGAGACCAAAAGAGTTGCACCATCTATCGACAGTGATGTGTTTGTACAATAGCAGTCTGTTGAACATGAAAAAGATTACCTCACTAAAAAAAAAGAAATTGGAGGAATTTTATTAATATTTATTATTTTGTTTACAAAAAGGCAACCTCTGGATTTTGACATAGTAATGCTATATTAAGGAATTATTAGGAAGATAACTCTGGATGAACTTGAAAAGGAATTGAAGTATACTTCAACAAACATCAGGTAGATTTTCTAGTTACATTTGTGATGAAAAAGAATTGTCTGTTACAAAGAAACCAATAAAAAAAAAATTAAAAATATAATGAAATTCCTGTTGCAAGACTGTAAATAATTTATTCCAAGCTTGAAAATGCCAAACTGTATGATCGATTGTTCGGACAGTTGATTGATTGATGCGTCCAAGCCGACTTTAAGGTTGGGGGTAAAGGAGTATATGTTTTTGTTTCAGTATTAGGTGAATACTGTAGCATGCAGGTGGATACGGTAGTCTGCAGACTAGTACATGAAAGTATAGCACTGGGCACCCACACCATGAACCCAAGCCCAACACACAGACATACAAGGGTAAACTATAGAACCGGGGGAAATAAAGGGAGGTCACTCTATCCAGATGTCATTGATCCAGGGGAGACAACTCAACAAATTAAAATTACATCAATTGAGAAATATTATTGACAAGATATCAATAAAATGAAATTTACTTTCAAGTGATTTGTTTTCAGTAAGGTCATTGGGTCGTCGAACATTTTGTGTGTCTGTGGTTTGGGGCTGGGTTGGAACAGAGTGTATATAAGCCATGACAATACTGGCAACTAATTGTGCTGTTGTTTGCTGGGCTTACTTGCAGTCCTTGCACTTATAGCCGAGCACCATCTGCTTATGACATACGTCACAAGTAGTTATCTTGAATGTGCTAGTGAACCTTTCGATGGGGGGAAAACAAGTTAAAATTATTGCGAAATTCTGGAGCGAAATTAATTGCTATAGGTGGAGGAGCAATTATCACGTCAACCTTTCAACGTGTGAAATTTGAAGCGCATTTAAAATATTTACATAATATTATGAAGAGTGACTTTAAGAATAAAATAGATGATAATGAATTAATTCAATATTGTCAATTTAATTTTTCTTACAAATAAAAATAAATATACAGCCAAGTACTGATGAGTAACCTAAAGTGCAGCAAAATAATACACGGCTTAAAGAATATCAGTAGTATCTGTTTATTAGGAATGGATGTTATTCTGATAATTCACTAACACTTTATTAGATATCAAACTTAATTCTGCACGTGACAGAGCTGAAATAAAAGTTGAATTATTTGACCCTGGAAAACTACAATATAAAACATAGTCAATGAATTATTTCTAAGGTAGCTGTTATTTCTAATCTATGAATGGTACTGCCTCGATATAACACCCTTTTGGAATTAGCTGAGATAATCCAAATATAAGTACCCGGGTACATATAACTGGAAAAGATTGCAGACAGTGATACAATGGGCAATTCTTTTTGTTTTGTTTTATAATTAAAAGAGTGTATTAAAAAAAAAATCATTATTGACTTTGTGTACAGTGTTGACATAATACACTGTACATGAAAAAAAAATAATTGTTCAATTACTGTACAGTAAAGTGAGGGCATATTATGGATACCAAAGTGGGCATTATATCGAAGGAGAACTGTATTAATAGTGAAAGAAGTGACATGGAATGACTGCAACTGGAAAGGAAGTTCTACACAGTTAATTTCAGGAACATTGCAATAATACAAAATATACATATGTTTAAAATAGATATATACATGTTTAATATAAAAAGCAGGAAATATGTAGCATATAAATACATAGATATTATACATGAAATTGACATTAAATTTAGCTACACTAAATGCTTCATGGATTTAAATCATAAAACTCTTTGTAAAAGTCAAGTAATAAAGGTTCACGTAATAACTTCAAAACACAAATTTTGGGCGATTATCTGCAGGCATGGCAACAGACATTTGTGATTCCAGTGGAAAGTAAGTCTGTGGTCTGGGCCACGAGTCATGTCCAGTATGAATAAATTGACCCCTGGACAAATAACTCTGCAGATCTCAATGGATCTACAGGAAATTGCATTGCCTGTAGCAGAGATTATCGAAATCCAAATTGACATCAATATGCAAAGAAGCATGTGCAATACTATCAGACTCAAACAACTGAGAATGCTAGATTTAGCGATATAGTGAAAAAATCCATGAAATAAATATATATAACTAAAAATTGGTCCCTCAAAAATCCTATTTTAATATTCATCTGATAACAATACAACATTCCATTGCACAAAAACACAACTGTCTTCTATGCAAAAGTAATGTGGTTGCTATATACACAACTGGCCCTGTAAAACTAGGTTGCTCTAACATCATTAAAACAAATATCAACTCTGGAAAACTTGTGTTATGAAAGTGAAATTGTCATTAATAAAAAAAAAAGCCACATGAATTTGTATGATAGTAGGCAGACAATGTTTTCAGGGCTAGTTGTATTTGGATGATGATTCATCATATAAATTGCAACAAAGATTTATTACAGGTATTTAATATGGTTGAGCACCATGAAAAAAGCTTAAGAATAGTTTCTAAACTGAACATCAAATGGTCAGTTTTGTCAATATGTGATATTAGAAATATGTATGCCATTACTTATCACTCATTATTCACTGCATAGCACAACCTAGGCTACAAGTAATCAGAAATGACATGAACATTGCACAACATTCACTGTTATTTACATCAATAGCTCTCAACTTCGAACAGCAATATAATGGTCTGTGTTACACAAGAGGATTGTACCAGCAGTCTGGGTGTAAACCATGGCGTATGTCATTTCCTGCTATAGCAGAAACATGGCACAGACTAACATAGGCCAAGACCACAGTACGACCCTTTCGTGACATGCAGACAATGATATTGGTATGTTGAGTATAACTGGATGATCGAAGATCCTAAAGAAAATAAATTAAAAATATACACATTTCTGTATTTTGAGTGGATCATGTGTAATGCATGGGATACTATTCCACTGCCTATATATTACATACCCGTGGGGAATTTTGCAATTTTAGCTTTGGGAGAGCATTCTATTTTGTCTTCAAAACAATAGTGGGACCACAAAAAAAAAACATTTAAAAAAAAATACAAAATAAAGATTCTGCCAAGCCGGGCAACAGAAACAGTCAATGTTAGCATATGCCGACACATCTCCCACACCTAGTTCTGTGAAGTGCACCACGGGTACTACTATAGAGCAGAGTGGAGTAGCATCCTGTGGGTTTACATGTTTCTTCAGTAGAACAAGATCCTGGGTTCTTGGTCAGTACCCAAACTTTGGTCAAACATCACCCACAGCTAGTTTAGTGTAAGTGACCGAACTTCAGGTACTGATCGATATCCCAGGACCGTACTCTAAAGTTTAAGCCTATTTTCATATTGCATACAAAGAAACACGTACCGGTGGTTTATCTGATGTTTCATCTTTGGCCCCAAGTTCAGTGGGGTCTTCGGAGACTTGGGAACGGTCAAGGTATCTGGAATATGAACAATTCTCTTTCCTAAAACATTTATATCACATAGAGAACATCACAAATACACTTTATAATAATCTCCAACTGGAATCTTTTTAGTATTACTTATTATTTGATAGAATAATATATATTTTCACAGATTTGACAATTAAGTTATATACGTATACACATTACTACAATCTCCAACAGGAAAAATGTAAATACATGTACTACTTATTAATTTAATAATATGGTATTTATTTTCAATATAAAGGGGTAATTTGAGAATTATATATTTTTTTCTCTCGGAAATGAAAAGCGTGATAGAGAATGAATTCCAATTGCAAAAACTCCAAACAATGCTTCAGATCAATGATGAGAAATTAGCACTAAAGAGTGGTATATTTGTGAGTGAAAAAGAATGCTATCGCTATTTGTCTAAATAATTAAATCTACTGCTTAGTCCCTAAAAGTTAACGTGAAGCTGATGAAATGCTAAAAATCAATATCATGTTATGTCCTACGATTTCTTCTTAGAGAAATCATTGCCTATCTAAATTGTGTGCAATGTTAATATGTCATAAATGCTATAAATATTTTAATTATCCAAGCATTGTGTACGATTACTAATAGTTTTCTACTGATTAAAGAGAATCTAGTCTGAAAGGTTTGATGTTGGGTTATCAACTAAATATTTAGTATCAATGTAGCATTATGAGCATGCTTCTGAGTGTGGATTTGGTGCAATATAGAAGTTCCAGTTACCGGTATTACTATTAGTGTATTATTATTATTATTATTATCATTATATTTGCTAAACTACATCTAATATAAAGCAGGCATGGCAACAGACAATTGTGACTTCAGCAGAAAACAAGCCAGGTTTCTGGAGGCTGCAGAGTCACATCCAAGGCAAATAAATGGACTCCTGAACAAATAAATCTGCAGATTTCCACAGATCTGCGTAAAATCGCCATGCCTGATATAACTAAGACTCCTTGCACAAAATGTAAAGAATGTTTTCAAAATAACTGCCACTTATTAAAACAAACCTGCCTCTACAAATACAATATCAGTTCACTTAAAAAACATTGAATATTGCGATTTACCATGAAAGGTTTTAGGACTAGAAATTGGTCAGTATTAAAAATGTTCACAGAGTAATTCACAGACTTCACTAGACCTCATGCAACACTGGCTGAATATGAGATATATAATTGAACATGCATAAAAACAGAAGATCATCACCATTCAACATATACTTCATATATACATGTATATTAGGCATGACCTTCTCCAACAAAAATTTCTTGACTTTTAGCAGCTCATAATGCTTTCACTCAACACAACTGAAAAAGCTGCACTATTTAAAAAAATGTCCATATTACAGAAAACATATCCCCCACTCATCAAATTATGATGTTAACTTGGACACCAACTATGAGATAGTTTCATATAAAAACAAAGCACCAGGAAATGATGTAACAATTGGAACCGAAGCCTGAAAATAAAATTTCTGAGTCAAAGGTTTAATGTAAATTCACGGACGCCAAGATCTATCCTGGCAAACAAGACATACCCTCTACATGCATCTACTTTCAAAGAAGCCGGAACTACCACAGTCAACAGAATGCTAAAGGTATATTATTTTGGTTCCTTTTGTTTTTTAAGATGCGAGAAATATTAATGGTTTGTTAATTTAACCTGCCTAAACACTTCCATTTGAATTAATTAGAGATGTATAAAAATAGGGCATCTCCTATTGTCTCCAGCTGATAAAAAGTTAACAATAATCTTCACATGCTATGGTGTATTTCAAAATCTTCAATCAGCATGCAATATTCAATGAAAAGAGTTTAAGGTTATGTTGAGCAAAGAATATATGCATACAATAATTTTAGTTTATTTATTTGATTTTGTAAATTGAGGTAATAGAGCAGCTTTCAAGATTTCTTTCTTATACTACGACATCAGCAATATATGGTAACCACTTGAACTACTATGATGAACTACTATTGATGGAACACTTAGTCCATTTAATATTATTTCGACCCTAAAAACCTAGCAGCTATGATTACTTTCTATTTTCTAAGAAACTATAGTATAAACATCATCAACCATGCAGGGTTATATAATAGATAGTCAGGACTTCCAAGACGGAACTTTAGAATATTACCAAGATGCACAGGCCAGCTTTTAATCTACTTACAGTAGCATGTTGCTGTGCTTATTAAAGTATCAATACTGACATATATTAGTAATACTGCAACAAGACACTATTAACCCTCCGTGCTGGCGCAACCCTGAGACACCCTAAAGAGCAGTGCCTGTGCCTAATCCAGCAGGGAGAGTGTTAAAGTGTTTCCTGAAAATTCTCCCAACCAATCGAGGCTAAACTTACTGAAATGAATTGTAGTGAAAAAGGAGAATGCCAACAGGCACTTTTTCTGTACCATTCTGGTGAAATATTTCTTTTTTTAGAAATGGGAAAGGAATCATAATTGTTAATTTTAATTTTCGTACATGGGTTAATTATTTTATAAAAGATTTATAGGCACTTGCTGAAGTTACATCGAGGGTGCAAAATGCAAAGATAATGCCGATTTCAAACTTAATTGTGATACAGCGATAACATGTATAAAGTTGGCTTATTGTGCTTCTCAATTGGCCAGCTGAAATAGCATTCTACAGATGTTTATTGTAAATAAAGGGGTTAACTTGTTAACAATTCCATCCAAATTTGTTCATAATTTCAGCAGAGAAAGCCAACATATACAGATAATATAATTGCTTCTGGTATTTGGAGATGTTAGAGGAAACACTAAGCAATGTGCAAGTCCAAATTATACCACCGTTTTGGCTCAGAATATATCTCTATTGATATATAATGCAGTATTCAGTCTTGGAAATTGGTTTGAATTTATATAATGCTATGTAGCAATGAATTAAAAATATCTGCCAATGCATAAAGGGATCGTCCAGAAAATCCATACCACAGGTCAGACTGCTTTGGAACAGATTTCAAGGAAACTAAAAGAAATTACAAAATTAAATTAAATAGGTTGGGGTCAAGAGCTACTTTCAAGATTATTTCACTTATATCACAGCACATGTGATTTAGGATAAGACCTGTAAACAGAATATCGACTAATTCTGCAACTCGTGGCATAGATTTAGGACCTCGCACACTGCCATTTTTTCATAGTCCAGCAGCAAGCACAGTAGCAGCACGCTTACTGGAATATCTATTAGCATATTCATCAGAGATCATCTGCTCATGCTTGTAAGGAGGCGAGCGAATGGGAGAGGACACAACGGGAGAAGTATGGCCCGATTGTCCGCGACTTGCGCCACCTGTATCGGAACCGCCCTCGGTGGACAGGCGCCGGCGGTAGAGTGCCTCGTGGCTGCCTCCTAGAGAGTTCTGAGTCTTCTTCTTGTTGCATCTGGTAAGAGAGATGTTACAATTTACATGCAGAGTTACGAAGAACATTTTCAGGTTATTGTAATTATTTAACATAATATTGCTATCTATTATTTTTTTCATATGGGCAGGCATGGCAACAGACAATGCATTGTGATTTCAGTGGAAAACAAGCTTGGAGCCACTTTCAAGATTCTTTCACTTTTATCACAGCTTGTCAGTTTAGGGCATGAGGAAACTAGCAATATCGCAGTATATTGCAGTAAACCTGTGAACACCGGCTTGTACTGATGGACCAAGTATAATAGCTGCATTGCCACGGAACAGACAGTGCATCCAAGCATGATTGCTATTACAACACAAAGTAAATATGTTGCATTGCATGGCTCGAGGCTAACATTTTGAGTTACTATATGTCTAAAAGTAGGTTGCCCACAGTGAAATTCAACTTGCCCTGTTCGTCGGGCATATGCTAGTCTAGAGCCCTGATATCATGAACGATTTTTCTACAAAGTCTCTGTTTCATTCCTTACCTGATGGGATCGATCTCGATGATCCTGTTTGCGAGCTGCGACTCGTGCGACTTGCTCTTGGTGATGGTGGGCGTGTCCGGGAACTGCAGCACCTTCACGCTCCTCACCGGTGGGGGCGTCCCCCGGATCTTTGTCAGCTTCGTGCCCCCGTGCCGCCCACCCGGGGGAGGCGTCGGGGGAGGGGTGTACTTCTCCTTCACATGGAACGTGGGCAGGGGGGAGGATGGGGTGCTCTGGGGAGGCGTGGGGATCTCCACGGGTTGGGGGGACCCGGCCAGGACCTCGGAGGGCAGGGAGGCAGTGGAAGGCCTCTGGTGGACGTGAGGAGAGCTCCCGTTGCACGGACTGTTGGAGGCAGACTTGCTGGTCAGACCCAGTAGGTCTGTGAAGTGCCAGTCCTCGTCGTCTTCCTCACCTTGCAACTGCATCTCTGGAAAACACGCAAACATAATTGATGTGAAACATTTGATTGAATGTCAATAAAATAATTAAAATAAAAATTGCTCTAAAGTATTAGTGCTTCTGTTACTTGCAAATCTCAAAAGCATACTATCACAGATGGATGACCAATATAAAGGACAAACAAATTTCTATCTGATGCTACTTACGTTATTTGTCCATCCAAAATTTGAGTGCTATGTTCTCATTGAAATCTGTGATTAAATTCCTTTAATATACAACTACATGCTGATTGAAAAGCATAAGGAAAACAGTGATGGATACATACAAATTCAGCACCAAAGGAAAAAATCTAAATAAATAAAAAACTTAAGTAAAATAACATTTCAAGTGTCTAACCTGTACAATTTTTCAGATTCTTGAGAGCCAGATTCAGCCGTCGGGTCTCGTGACTTTCCGTGTCATACCGAGACAGGAGCTTCTCAATGTCATCCTCCGACATTTCAAGTAATGTGTCAAGGTTCAGTCCTCTTTCAATTATCCCCTGAAAAACATAAGTCGCAAATACACTGAACATCATTTGTGGATCACAATGTCAAGCTCAAGCTCTATATGGGGATTAGTGAACAAAATTTGAGTATAGTATGAAATCATATTCAAAATGTTTCATGACACCAAGGCCTGGCTGATTTCAGAAATATTTAAAACAGTTTAGTATGAGATACGAGCATGAGATAAAAAATAAAAATAACGTAAGTGCCAATTTTGGTCAATATGTCCAAAAATCACTGGGATGGAGAATTGTCTCCCTTAACCAGGATTCTATTTTATTCTTGATGCAAAAATAATTAAAAAAAATAATTTTAAACTAATTTGACAAAATATGTTTCAAATTATACCCAAAATACATCTTTCGATGACATGAGAATAAGTTGAATAAACTCGTGAAGATGATGATGTAGTCCTGTTACTCAGAACAGTTGATTGTAAGACAAACATTAGCGATCCACTACAAATGTAAGTCTGGTTGCAAGTCTGGTTCTCTAGCATTGTAGCGATGAAAGTGCATCATGCAACTTGTAGCAACTTACAATCAATTGTAGCTACAGCTATTCTGAGCAACGGTGCACTGATGGATGTATATATAGACATGACAACTGACACTATCTAAGGACTACGGACTGACCATGATGGTGTCATGTGACACGCCTACAATCTTCAGCCACTGGTCAGTCTTGGGGTACTCTGTCAGCTGCTCTGGAACTGGGTTGGACGCTAGTCGCGCCTTGGCCACCAGCTGGTCGCTGAACAGCTTCACTAGTTTGCTCTGAAACACACCACACATGATTTGGTACATCAGGAATTTGGGGGGCACTATTGGGCCCAATCCAACTACAGTGACTGCAAATAGCTGAGGATTTATATAAAATCTGATGATGTAAACTGGTCCAACATCTAGCTGACGATCTCCCATTGTGATGTCACATGAAAACATGTCGTTGTAGACGACAGACTGCATTCATAGCAACCCATCACTAACAATGCGCTCTAATGTTCATGATGTATTGCCTCCAGATATTTTTTTGTGGTTTATGTTTATTTTAATTTTTAAAAAAAGAAGATTTAATGGGGTATATAGTCGCTTTCTAGAATCTGTTTATGTTAATACTAGTAGTTCCATTTTCAAACCATGTCCTATCTCTGCTCAGTAACACACAACTTTGAAATGCCCCAGATTACATACTGTCAATACTAAACTGCCATAGTTAATTTTCCAGAAAGTATTTATTTAATAATGCTTTTATTTGTTTCTTACTTGTAATGTGCAACTAGTGTTGTTATGATCACTATTATAGTATCATTGAAATAACTCTACTGAAAAATTATACACTATTGTGTTTTCATTATTTGTTTCAATATCATGAATATACATCTTTAGACTCATTCTCATCAGACAACTGCTGTCATCAGTGTTTCGGTAGTTATACCTGACAGTATATAACCAAAAATCAGCAAGTTTTATCATTTCTAAACAGAGGTATTCATAATGAGTAGGATGATATATAGATTGTTGGGTTTCATGTGTGATTAATTGTTTTACACAGCCCTTTACATGTACAATATGGTTTAAATAGTTTGCCATCGACTTTTTTAAGCATAATTACAGCCAATATAGTCTATTTTAAGAATCGGAAATGCACTGAAATTCCTCACATTTAATAAACTCTAGGATGGCTTAAAATAATAATACCTCAATAATAAAACCCAGTACATTATTTTCCCACACAACCTATAGGCCGTGTCATAAAAATCGAGTAATTTACGAGTCCAATATTTTGACATATAACTTAGATATTTGTAATACAAAGTAAAACAATCAA
>JAUTBQ010222004.1:0-20723 GCA_032361185.1 Lepetodrilus ovalis | reverse complement strand
AATTTAAGGCTTGATTGACTTTTAATCAGTTGAAGCCTTATCTCCCAAAGTTTGTTATATTTTAAACCAATAAACCTTTTTATAAATTCTAATTTTCTAAAATTATAAATTAAAATGATTATTTATTTTGTCGATATTAGCCTAATGGCATAACTTTTTAGAAGTGCCCTTTAGATATCAAAAAGGAAAAAGCGTGCATAATTTAGACATGATGGACGAATACGAAATTCAAAGTAATGTTGATTATATGACCAAAAGTCATTTGCGAAATGTAATGCAACTTGCTATATTTACTATAAGTTCTGATCAACTATATGCTATTAATATCTCAAAAATCCAAAGTTTTTTAATCAAAGATGAAGTTGAACTTTTAAAACCACCTCGTACAAGTGAATATATAGTAGGTATGATTAATATCAGGGGAGATATAGTCTCTATTGTTGATTTTGATATGTGGGTTGGAGATGAAAGTGGAAAAGAAGATCAAAAAATTATCATTATTTGTAATTATAATCAAAAGAAAATTGGAATCATTGTTAAAGATATTATAGGTATTAAAGAGAAGGTAAGTGATGAACTTAGAGTACCTAGTAGTAAAAATCCAAAGATTTCTTATGTAACAGATATTTGTGCAAATGATAGTGATACAGAGAAAAAAATGTGTATCGTTTTTGATGCTGAAAAGTTGTTGTATGACGTAAATCTTGGTGATAGTAGTTCTCAAACAACGATTTATGATGTGGGTTCATTTGAAGTAACACAAGCAAATAATATGTTAATCAATAATAACAAACTTGTACTTGTTGCAGAAGATAGTCAAATTGTGATTGGAAAGTTAAGAGAGTTTTTTGTCAAGATTGGACTTAACTTTGAGATATATGAAAATGGTGAAGATTTGATAAATCGTGTGATGAGTTTATCCCCCCAAGAGATAGGATTAGTAATAACTGATATAGAGATGCCTATACGAAATGGTTATCAGGTAATTAAGTATATAAAACAAGATAGTGGGTATGGTAGTGTTCCAGTTCTCTCTTTGACAAGTATGACAAATCAAGGGGTTCGGGATAAAGTTACGCAGTTAGGAGCACTTGACCTTATCAATAAATCTGATTTGAAAGTACTTCATGAATATATAAAAGAAATTTTAGACGGAGAAATGTAACTATGAATATAAAAAAACAGAGTGTTCTTTTTGGAGTTTTTATACTATTGTCATTTATGATTTTACAAGTTTTTATTGGCAATAAAATGGAACAAATACATGCAGATACAAATAAGATTACATCATACATGAGCCAAAAGGAAAAATTAACATATCAAAAAGATAATATGTCAGATGTTATCTTTACACAAAAGCAGAAGGAACTTGATAAAAAGATTGAAATAGCAAGTAACAAAGTAAATAGTATTATTGAAGATAAAACACCTATTTTTATTATTTTATTTGTAAACTTACTTATAAATCTTGGCTTATATCTTTTCTCAAATAGAATTATTCATAACATTTCAAATGTACAAAAAGGGTTAAATTCATTTTTCTCATTTATGCAAAGAAAAGGTGATACGGTTGAAAAAATAGAAGTCAAAGGGCGTGATGAATTTTATGATATATCTGTAGAAATCAATGAAAATATTAGGCAGATTGAAGAAAATTTGAAAAAAGATCAAGCTATGGTTAGAGAAGTGGTTAAAATATCTAAACAAGCAAGTATAGGGGATTTTTCAAAAAGAATTAACTCTTCTGTGAATAATCCAGAAATTAATCAACTAAAAGATACTTTAAATAAATTGGTTAGTCATATGCAAAAAAATCTTAAAAATATAATTCATACATTAGTTGCTTATGAAAAAAATGATTATAAAAGAAAAATTGAATTTGATAGTGATGGAGAGTTAAAAGATTTAATTGATGGTGTAAATCAACTAGGAGAAACACTTGAGATTACAAATAATAAAATTGAAATTTCTCTTAAATCTAAGAGTGATTTATTAAATACCTCTGCTGACAAACTACAATCCAATGTAAGTAGTTTATTTAAATTTATTGAAGTAGAGAGAAATAACTCCAAACAAGTATTTCAACAGATACAAAGTATGAATGAAAAAATTCAAGGTACAGTTGCAAAAGCAAATGAGATGAAAACATATGCTGAAGATACGATAGATATGGCACAAAACGGTGAGAAGTTAGCAGAAAAAACTCTTCTTGCTATGCAAGATATCAAATTGTCAACAGAAGCTATCAATGAAGCAATCACAGCAATAGACTCAATCTCCTTTCAAACCAATATACTCTCTTTAAATGCTGCAGTTGAAGCTTCTACTGCAGGAGAAGCTGGAAAAGGCTTTGCCGTTGTTGCACAAGAGGTTAGAAATCTTGCAGCAAAAAGTTCTGAAGCTGCAAAAAGCATAAAAGAGTTGGTTGAAAATACACAGAAAAAAGCAAGTGAGGGTATGTTTATTTCTGAAGATATGAAGAAAAACTTTTTGCAGGTAAATAATAAAATAGAAGAGACCTATAAGCTTATTGGTTCTGTTGCTGTTGAATCTAGCAAAGAGAAGAAGATGGTTGAAGATATAAATGTTTTAATGAGTGAAATCAAGACTCTCTCTATAAAAAATGGGGATGTTGCAAAAACAACTGATATCATTTCTAGTGAAATAATAACTATTGCAAGAGATTTGCAAAATGAAGTTGAAGATACCAAAGAAAAAGTTGAGATGTAAATTATGTCACAAGAAATTAAAGATTTTTTTATGGAGGAGGCAGAGGAGTTATTTGATGGTATTCACTCTATTTTACTTAAAAATGAAGAGGCAGGGAGTATATCAGAAGAGGAGATAGACTCTCTGTTTAGATATATACATACACTTAAAGGTGGTGCGGGCTCTGTTGAGTTAGTAGAGTTTTCTGGATACACTCATCATCTTGAAACTTTCATGGATATGGTTCGAAACAATGTTATAAAACTAGATAGTAATATTATAGATTTTATAATTGAAAGTGTTGGTTGTATGCATGAAATTCTTCAAGAAGAGTATGACCAAGAGCTTGATAAAGAAGAGTATTATCAAAAATTAAATCAGTTAGTTCAAGATATTGAGACAATTAAAAAGAGTGATTTTGGTAAGTTGGAACAGATTAATGAAGAGCAAAAATTTGGTGAAAATGCAGCTGAAATAGTTGATCTTTTTGAAGAGCTTAAGCGTCAAATTTTAGAAGTCAAAGAAAATCAAGTAGATGCACAAGATGCAGTTGCTGGAATTTTTCGCACCATTCATACTATCAAAGGGGCTTCTCAGTTTTTAAATCTGAAATACTTTCCAATCTATCTACATGAAGTAGAATCCATGCTTGATGAGTGTAGAAATGGAGATATTGTTTATACAAAAGTTATAAATGATTTTATGGAAAAAACAACAAAAAATGCTAAAGATATAATAGATAAAGATTTAAATGATGATATAAATGATGAAGATTTTAGTAAAAAACTTGAATTTTTAAAAGAGGAACTTGTACAGTTAGTGATGGTTTTAGATGAACCTAAAGAAGATACTGCACTGTTAGCATTTGAGCTTTTTGATGAAGTAAAAGATGAAGAGCCTTTGGCATTTGAACTTTTTGATGAACCAGAGGATGAGATAGTTCACAAAGAGAGTAAAACTGAAGTACCTAAGCCAATAGTTAAAAAGATAAAAAAAGATAAAAAGAATATTTCTCTTAACAAAGCTGCTTCGGCTTCTATTCGTGTAAATCTAGATAAGATAGATCAACTTATGAATAGAGTTGGAGATTTAGTTATCACTAAAAGTATGCTATTTCAATATGTAGATACAATAGACGATGATTATATACGAAAAGAACTTTCTGAAAAGTTAATAGATCTTGATAGAGATATCAGAGAGTTGCAAGAGTCTGTGATGTCGGTTAGAATGGTTCCGATGGAAAATGTTTATGCAAGGTTACCAAAAATGGTGCGTGATCTTTCAAAAAAACTTGAAAAGAAAGTTAGATTTGAACATGTTGGAGATAGTGTTGAAATAGATAAAATGATGATAGAAGGACTTATGGATCCATTAACTCATATCATACGAAATTCTTTAGATCATGGATTAGAACAACCAAAAGAGAGACAGAAAAAAGGCAAGCCCGAAGTTGGTAGTTTAGTTATTTCTGCTACGCAAGAGAGTGGCAACATAATAATCTCAATTAGTGATGATGGGGCTGGAATTGATGTAGAAAAAGTAGTAAATAAAGCTCTTGAAAATAAAGCGATTACCCATGAAGAGCTTGCACGAATGAGTGAAATAGATAAAGTTATGTTGATTTTTAATGCTGGGCTTTCAACATCTAAAGAAGTTACACATATTTCTGGTAGAGGTGTAGGCATGGATGTTGTGATGACCAATATCAACTCTATTGGTGGGCATGTTAAGGTTTTTAGTAAAAAAGGTAAGGGTACGGAAATTCAAATCATACTTCCTTTGACTTTAGCAATTTTAGATGGTCTTAATATTGTAATGGGTAAAAATAATTTTATTTTACCACTAAATTCCATTGTAGAATCACTGCAGCCTGAAGCAAATATGATTAAACATGTTGGAGAGAGTGATAAAGAGATTTTAATGTTAAGAAGAGAATTTATACCGATAATTAGATTGTATGATTTTTTTAATATTGAACCTATTTATAAAAATTTAGAAGATGGTATGTTGATAGTTGTTAAAACTACTAACAGTAAAGTAGCATTTTTTGTGGATGATTTTTTAAATCAAGAGCAAATAGTTGTAAAATCTTTGGAAAAAAATTATAAAAAAATCTCAGGAATTAGTGCTGCAACTATTCGAGGTGATGGAAGTATTGGTTTGATTTTAGATGTAAATAGTATTGTAGATTTACAAAAAAGAGAGGGGTGAGATGGAATATGTTATTTTTAATTTAATGCAAGAGAATTATGCAATTTCACTTAAAAAGATAAAAGAGATATTGGTATATTCTCAGGTAATAATTACAGAACTGTTTTTAGAAGATCCATGGGTTAAGGGAATGATTAACCTTCGAGGAGAAGTTATTCCTATCGTAGATCTTAGAGTTCGTTTCAATATAGAAGATGTTAGTTTTGACTCAACTACAGTTATTATCGTGATTAAAACTGATGAAAATAAACTTGTTGGAATAATAGTTGACAATATAGAATCAATAATGGAGTTTAAAAATCAATCCATTGTTCCTGCCCCTGATATGGGTGTTAGTATTGATTCAAGATATTTAAATGGTTTGATTAAGATGAGTGATAACCAGATGGCAATTTTGCTTGATATAGATATGGTTTTAAAAATAGAAGAATTAGTAGAGGGAGAGTAATTTATGAAAATTTTGATAGTAGATGATAGTAGTACATTGAGAAGAGTACTTAATATTAGTATTTCTAAGGCGATGAAAGATGAAAAATATACAATTTTAGAGGCAGAAAATGGGCAAGAAGGATTAGATATCTTATATAAAAATTTAGATATTGATTATGTATTTTTAGATGTAAATATGCCTGTAATGAAAGGGGATGAAATGCTTAGAATAATGAGGGCAGACCCAATTATAAAACACATTAAAGTAATCATGCAAACTACTGAAGGTATCCGTTCACGAGTAACTGAGTTAACAGAAATGGGAATATCTGGATATATTTTAAAACCATATACTCAAACAATTGTCTCACAGTTAGTTGAAAAATTGTTGGAGCGTAAATTAGCAAAAGTATAAGGGAAAAATGAAAATGAAAAAATCAAAGACCATATTAATAGCAGATGATTTACGTACAAATAGAATGGTAATCAAAGAAGCCTTAGAGGAAGAAGAATATACTTTTATTGAAGCTAGTAATGGTCAAGAAGCAATAGAATTTGCAATAGAACATAAACCAGATATAATTATTATGGATGGGTTGATGCCAGTTGTAGATGGCTTTGAGGCAATTCATAAGCTTCGTATAATTGAAACATTTAAAAGAACACCAATACTAATGATATCATCTTTGTTGCAAGATGATACAAAGTTAAAAGCCATAGAATCAGGAGTAAATGATTTCATAACAAAGCCATTTGAAAAAATGGAACTTATCGCACGATGTAGATCATATATGGATATTTCTCATACAAATAGTCAATATGTACTTTCAACTCAAAATCCATATACAAAAATGCCTAATAGAGCAGCTTTAAACAAATCTCTCTCTTCTAAAAAGAGTAATAATATATTTATCATACGAATTGATAATTTTTGTTCAGTTGATACATTTTATGGAGAAACATATGCGAGAATTTTAGAGCAAGAATTTGTTAATATTGTAATTTCTCATTTTCATAGGTTAGATTTAAAAATATCGTGTTATCACACAGGATCGGGAGAGTTTGTAATTTTATTGGATAATTATGAAAGTAATATTCAAACAAATATGTATCAATTTTGTAAAACTTTCTATGAATACATCAAAGCTAGTGAAGTTGATTTTAATGATATTACTTATGATGTTAGTGCAACGATATGCTTTGCTAGTGGGATTGAAAATCTTTATGAAGATGCTAGTTTTACACTTGATTGGGCGATTGAAAATAATAAAACATATATAATCATGAATGAAGTGATTGACAAATTAAAACAAGAGACAAAAGAGAATATTGCTAGAGTTCATATGGTAAAAAAAGCTATTGAAGAGGATAGAATTGTTCCATATTTTCAACCTATTTTTGATAATGATAAAGCAGAGATAAGAAAGTATGAAGCATTAGTTCGTTTAATTGATGAAGATGGAAAAGTTCTCTCTCCTTATTTCTTTTTAGATGCTGCTAAAAATGCTAATTATTATCTTAAAATCACAAGAATTATGTTAGAAAAAGTGTTTGAGATTTTTAAATATGTAGATTATGAGGTATCCGTAAATATTTCATATGTAGATATTGTAAGTGTATCAACTAGTGATGCGATCATGGTTATGTTGCACAATAATCCTGATGTGGCAAGAAGATTAACGTTTGAACTTTTAGAAGATGAAGATATAGAAGATCAGAGTATTTTAGAATCATTTATATCAAAAGTAAGAGAGTATGGCGTTAAGATAGCAATTGATGATTTTGGTAGTGGTTACTCAAATTTTCAACGTTTGATGGATATAAATCCTGATTTTGTAAAGATTGATGGCAGTATCATCAAGCATTTAGCTAAAGATAAAAAAAGTGAAATTCTTTCAAGTGCTATCAATACATTTTCACACTCTTTAGGGATTAAGACAGTGGCTGAATTTGTTAGTGATAAAGAGATTTTTGATAAAGTAACTAAGATGAAAATAGATTACACACAAGGTTATTATGTAGCAGAGCCAAGTGCTAAACTTGTTACTCATTTTGAAGATAATTTGGAAGTTATGAAGGATTAAACCCAAATCCTATTGCATAATTTGGGTTAAAAAAAACTTTATATATGTCGATTTGGTATCATAACGATACTTTAAGGATATTTATGAAATTTCTAGATAAATTAAACTTTTCAAAAAAACTATATACTTTATTGGCAATACCTGTTTTTGCATTAGTAGTTTATACTATGGGATTATTTTATGGTACTTGGTTAGATCTTGTAAAATATGATAAAGCTAAAGAGTTAGCTCAACTCTCCGTTAAAATCTCAAATGTAATACATGAGACACAAAAAGAGCGAGGTTTGAGTGCAGGTTTTATAGGCAGTAATGGACGAAAGTTTCAAGCTCAACTCTCTCAACAGAGAATTAGTACAGATAAACAGACGGATGAACTTTTTATTTTTATAAAAGAGATAGATTTTAAAAAGTATGGGTCAAAATTAAATCAAAATTTTTCAAAATCTATTGAACTACTTAAAAGAACATCAGAATATAGAATAGAAGTAGATAAAGTTTCAATTTCTGCAAAAGATATGATTGCATACTATACAAATACAAATGCAAGTTTGCTAGATAATGTTGCTATTATCGCAAAAATTTCTGAAAATTCAGAAATTAGCAATAAAGTTAATGGCTATATGAATTTTTTACAGGCAAAAGAGCGTATGGGCATCGAAAGGGCAGTAGGGACAAATACCTTTTCTCGTGATAGCTTTGCGGAAGGTATGAAAAATTATTTTGTAAAATTACTTGCACAACAAGAAGCATTTTTAAAAAACTATAGTTATTATGCTCCTGAAGATATATATAACTCTTATGAAAAGATATATAAAGACCCTATTGTTCAAAGTGTATCAAACATGGAACAAGTTTTATTGTCTAATCCCTCTGGTGAAAACTTTAATATAGTACCGCAGAAGTGGTTTGATGCTGTTACTTATAAAATTAACAAATATAAAGATATTGAAAATTTACAAGCAGAGCATCTTCTTGACTTTGCATCTGCTTTATATGATAAATCTTTATATAGCTTAATCGCATATTTAGTTATAAATACTTTAGTCTTTTTAGTAATTGGTTTTTTTGCGTATATAATAACACGAAGAATTACTAATAAAGTAAATAATTTGCAAACTGGATTGAGATTTTTTATGGAGTATATTGCTAGAGAAAAAGATTATGCTAAACCTTTGGAAGTAGTAGGAACTGATGAGTTCGCACAGATGACAGAGATGATGAATAAACAGATGGAAAAAATTACCCAAATTATAGAACAAGATAAAAAAGTTGTTTCTGAAATTGGAGAAGTTGTCCATAAAGTTAGTAATGGATTTTTTGGTTACTCCGTCAAAGAAGTAGGGGCTTCTGTTGAGGTAGAATACCTTAGAAGTAGTCTTAATGAGATGTTACTTTCTACAAAAGATAAATTTACCCAATTGATTGATTTACTCAATAACTTTAGTCAAGGTAAATTTGATTATGAAGTACCTCATTCTAAAGTAAAAGGGTTTAATGGTGATTTTGGTGCGGTCATCACATCTGCAAAATTACTTGGTGACAATATATCTGAACTTTTTGCTGTTATCCAAAATGCTGGTGGGCAGTTAAATGACAATACACCAATCTTATCTAGATCTTCTAACACATTAAGTGATTCTGCTCTTGCTCAAAATGAGGCACTCAATGATACTGAAAAGGTGTTGGATTCTATGAGAGAAACTACACAAGGTAGTATCTTGGCAATTAAACAAAGCTCTAATATGGCTGATAAACTTTCACAAAGTTCTAAAAAAGGTTTGGCGTTAGCATATAAAACAGCTGAAGC
The DNA here is from genome assembly GCA_032361185.1 of Lepetodrilus ovalis. Taxonomy (NCBI): domain Eukaryota; kingdom Metazoa; phylum Mollusca; class Gastropoda; order Lepetellida; family Lepetodrilidae; genus Lepetodrilus; species Lepetodrilus ovalis. The sequence continues at coordinate 11,483 of JAUTBQ010222004.1, read as the reverse complement.
AACGGATATGATTAGCGAGCAAGTAGAAGCGATAAATGAAGCGATATCTATAATAGATCAAATTGCATTTCAAACAAATATACTCTCTTTAAATGCAGCAGTTGAAGCTGCAACTGCAGGAGAAGCAGGTAAAGGTTTTTCAGTTGTAGCACTTGAGGTAAGAAACCTTGCTACTAAAAGTGCAGAAGCTGCCGCTGAAATCAAGTTACTTGTAGGAAGTGCTAAAGCAAAATCTATAGAAGGTAAAGAGATTAGTAAAGAGATGATTGATGGATATAATCATCTTAAAGATGATATTTTGGCTACTAAAAGTATCATAGAGACAGTAGCCGATAAGAGTAAAAAGCAAGAAGAGTACATGGGTGCAATTGATACAGCCGTAGATAAAATGAATTTGATTGTAGAGAAAAATGTAAAAATTGCAGGTGATATTAGTGGTCTTTCGACAGATGTAACAAATTTGGCATCAAATATGTTTCAGATGGTATCAGCTGCTTCTTTTAAAGAAGAGGTTCGTGATCAAGTATGTGATGTAAAGCTAAATGAGACTATTGCAAATATGAAAAATAAACATCTTCTATTTAAAATAAATATCCTCTCAAAACTTGATTTGAAAAAGAGATTTGATGTAATTCCATCAACACAGTGTGCTCTTGGACACTGGATGAATGAGCAGAAAAAAAATAAACAAAGTTTTACGCAAACACCAGCATGGAATATACTTATAAAAGACCATGATAAAATTCATATGCTTGCACAAGAGTATGTTGATAAAAATGCTGATGGCGTACCATCAGCAGAACTAGACAGTATTGCAACGAAGCTAGAGGATGCTACAGTCAATATCTTTAATAGCTTAGATAAAGTAAAACGTGTTTATTGTAGTGAAAGAAAAAACAAAACCATTAAAAAAGCTATTGAACAAAGAGAAGAAATAACTATAGACTAGGGGATTTTGGGAGGTATTATCTCCTCCCCTATGACATTATAACTTTTACCAACTCTAGCAATCGGATTTACTTCAAAGTATAGTTTATCTGCATCTGTTACAATGTTATCATCTATATACATATGTTTTATCTCTACTATAATAGGGATTGTTTTACTCCCTTTTAACTCTACTTCTTGGAGAAATGTACAAAAATAAGCCACTTGAATATCGTCTATCATAGGTGGAAAATAGTTATGTAACTTCTTTGTTTTGATATCAAAAATCTCAGCTTCACTTTTGTTTGAATCTAGGGATTTTGAACTAAGATGCATTTTGTCAAGTTGTGATGGATTTGCTATACAGATGGTGCAAGTTTTTGTATCTCGTATATTTTTGAGTGTATCTTTTTCACTTCCATCTTCTTTATGTCCAATAGAGATTATCATGGTTGGTGGGTTTGAAGATAGCCCTGTAAAGTAACTAAATGGAGCGATATTTATGATGTCATTTTGTTCAGTAACTATCCATGCGATTGGTCGAGGGATGATTGAGTTACTCATGAGTTTGTAAATCTCTGCTGGGTTTACTTTCTTAAAATCTATATTCATATCTATTTCCCCAATTTTTTCATAATTATAGTATATGATTTTAAAAATTAGTCAAAGGAGAGATTATGAAAAAGAGAGTAATTTTGAGTATATTAACTATCTTACTGCTTACTCCTTCAGCCCAAGCAGAGCAATGGGAAGGAAGACATCATATAAAAAAAGTGCATCATGTAGCAAATAGACATCACATAAGACCACATCGTAGAGTTATCGTAAATCGACCACATAGAAGGCTTCACATAAGAAGACCTAACCATGTTCGGTTGGTTCATCGTGTAGGGCATAGGATACATAGATTGCAGCGTAGGGCAATTCATCTCAATGTTGGTGGGCTTGGTTATCGCTACCTTGGTGGTGCATTTTATAGACCTTATCGAAGTGGATTTAGAGTAGTTCATGCTCCAATAGGTGCTATCATACATACATTGCCAATTGGTTATATGAATGTTCGAGTTAACAATAGTAACTATTATAGATATGAAGATACATACTATAGACAATGTTCGAGTGGTTATCGTGTTGTTGAAACTCCTACTCAGTATAATACATATACAACAGATATAGATACAAACTATCAATACCAAACAGGAGATATAGCCTACAATTTACCTGCTGGCGCGATAGAAGTTATCATAGATGGAAAAAGATACTATGAAGCAGAAGGGAGATATTTTTCACAAGCTTGGAGAGATGGTAGAGAAGTTTATGAAGTGGTTATGATTTAATCTAGGGCAAAGTTTCAAACCTTTATCTTCCTCCACTCTCCTTTTTGAAATGTTCTCCACATCAAAAAGCCTTTTACATAGGTGTCTGCTATCATGGCTAGATAGATAAATAGAATGGATTGAAAGTAGTAAGATAGTACAAACGCTGGGATAATTCTCACTAGCCATAAAGAAGTTAAGTTTATTTTGAGTGTTCTTTTACTATCTCCTGCACCTCTTAGTGCTCCACTTAAGACAAATGATACGGCTAGTGGGATTTGTGATAGTCCTACGATTCTAAGATATAAACTTGCTTCTTTTATGGTCTGCTTGTCATCTGTAAAAAGCCATACTATTTTCTCAGGTACAAAAATCATAAATAGACCCAAAATAAACATAAAACTTACTGTATATTTTAACACAAGCATGACATCTTCGTATGATTGGTCTGGGTTTTTAGCCCCAAGTCCTTGTCCCATCAGAGCCATAGCAGCTATGGTAAATCCGATTCCTGGCATAAATGCCAACCCTTCAACCCTAAGTCCTATCTGATAACCAGCAAGTGCTTGGGTTCCAAAATCTGTGATAATCATAGTAAAAAGCATAAATGAACCAAAAGTTAAACTTCTCTCTATAGAAGAAGGTATACCGACTTTTAGTGCTCTTTTCATCAAGCTTTTTGAGTAGTGCCACATAGGTGTATATGGCATCTTATGACGGATATATAAAAATAGATATACTAAAAGTTCCAAGATATTTACGATAACTGTAGATATAGCTGCTCCTTCTACTCCAAGAGCTGGGAAACCTAGATTTCCATAGATTAAAACCCAGTTTAAAAAGATGTTTGCGATGATAGATACAAGTTTTATCAAAAAGGGTGTAGTTGTATTTTTTGCTGCATTAAAAGAGGTTTCAAAGACAAGCTTAACAAAGATAAAAGGCATCATAAGTGTTAAGATGCGTACATAAGTAGTTCCCAATTCAAGCACCTCTTTTTCAGTACCAAACCAGACATAGAGCATAGGAGTTAAAAAATACCATAAAATAAGAGCAGGAATACTTATAAAAAGAGCAAATCTTAAAAGAGAGCTAAGTCCAACTGAAGCTCTTTTTACTCTACCAGCACCCATGAAGCGAGAAAGTAGAGCAGAAGTCCCTACTTGTAAAAGTGTTAAAACTGCAAAAATAAGCATAAGAGATTGAAGTCCCAGACCAACAGCTGCAACTGCGTACGCTGATATACGACCAACCATGATAAGGTCAGTTATAACTTGTAGCATACTAAGAAGCGAATTTAGAGCTGCAGGTACGGCAAGAGATAGGATTTTTTTATGTTTTTTATGATTGATGTTCATTGAGGTAGTATATTATAATTTGTTGTAAGTTTTAGTGTTTTAGTAGATTAAAGTGACTTCACATTAACAAATGCTAATATGAAGTCGTAAGTATTATTTTCCAAGTAATTTTTTGACAAGTCCAACGATGAACATTAGCACACCACCACCTACAAAACCAGAACCAACACTTCCTAAGATAGAACCTATATCCAAAGCTCCACTTGGAGCCGCTGCGATTCCTAATATACCAAGTAATGAACCACCAACTCCTCCACCTAAGATTCCAGCGATAGAATTTCCTAAAGTTCCTAGATTTAAGTTTGGTAAAAATTTACCTATTAGATTTCCTCCAACAGCACCACTCAATAACTGTATAATTAACGGTAATAAACCTTCCATATCTTTGTCTCCTTTTATTTAAACCCAACTTATGCAATAGCACATTTCATCTAGAATGTGCTATTTACATAATTTGGATTTTGAAAGATAGTTAAGTTTAACATATTTTACTTATTTGTATATTTATAAAGTATTTTTAACTTTAATATTTTATTTATTTTTCAATATTTCTATTTGCTAGTAAAATAGGATAATCTCTCTCTTTAGCAATTTCTTCAGCTCTATTTTTTATATTTTCTTCTTTTAGACTTTTTAAATAGCTCAAATCTCTGCTCTTATAAACACTATTTTCTAAAAAACCCATATTTATCAACTCTTTTACAATCTCATCTATCATATCCATGACAGAAGATACTTTAACTATTTCACATCTTGCATAGTTTTTAGTAGGAAATGATACTTCTGCTACTCTTAAGTTTGGGTCAGTTCCTGGGATTTGTTGAGCTCCAAAGAGTGGTTTAGAACTTACCTTTGCTTTTTCAAATGTAGGGATAAATTGTGCTAAATGTTTTATAGCATTTTTTGTTCGTTTTTCTATCTCTTCACTATCCCATGAGTTTTCTATCTTGGTTATGAAGTTTTGATTTAGTTTTGGTTGACAGCTAAATCTTGTACTTGCTACTAACCCATCTTCGTAAAGTGTTATATCTTTTGTCATGCCGTGAAGTTGGAAGTGTCCTCCAGGATAAGGTGTAAATTGCCCCATTCCACGAGGTGTTCCTCTTTCACCGTGAAATATTATCTCAGGAAATGGTATATCTTTGAAAAGATTACAACGACTCACATATGCCGCTTTAAACTCAACCATCTTTTCACAAGTAACTCCAACCATATCATCAATCTTACCTGTTCTAAAACCTGCGGCATTTATAAGGTAGTCAAAATCTTCTTGAAAAGTTTTGTCATTTTTTGTATAGGTTAAGTTCCATTTATTCTTTATATCTGTTACAGTTGTATTGGTATGTAGCGTTACATTTTGCATCTGATTTAAAGTTAGAGATGTGCCTGCTGCTAAACGAAATAGATTTAGTCCATACTCTTGTACTAACACTAGGGGAAACTGTAGACTTTCTAAGTCGATATTTTTAGCTACTGCTATCATCCACTCATCATCTATTTTGGGTTTGTTGGGTGTGGATTTTTCTTTTAATAGTTCTAACGTCTCTTTATCATATAGCTTATAATAGTCACAACTTTTTCCTAAAACCATGTTCTTCTCATCATCTTCGATAAGTGCTTGATACTCTTTTTTCAATATCTCTAATCGCCTAATCAATGCATCTGGAGTACTTTTGTCAGTTTTGGGAAGTGCGATAACAGTAGGACGATAATCCACGATAAAAGGATAAAAACGTGAAAAATCTATAGATTGTTTTAGTAAAGTTATACATTGTTTATCAGAGATTTCACGATATAGATTTCCGCCAGCATGAAGATGGCAAAAAGGAGGTCCACTAATAGGGCTTTTTTCTCTTTCAAATAGCGTAATATTTAAGCCAAGTTGTCCTAGATATATTGCTGCACTAGAGCCTGCAACGCCTGCACCGATTATGGCAATTTTTAGATTTTTTTTCATCATAAAACCTCTAAAATATCTGAAAAATTATCATATACAAATGTAGGATTAAACTTTTTTACATCTTCTCCATAGTTATAACCATAAGTTAGTGCGATACTATCCATGTTTGCGTTGTTTGCTGCTATTATGTCATTTTTGGAGTCACCAATCATGACGGAGTTTTTAACCTCAAAACCTAGCTTTTCACATGTATAAAAAAGAGGTTTTGGATCTGGTTTTCTCTTGTCTAAACTATCTCCACCAATAGATAATTTAAAGTAATTTTCTAGTTTTAACTCTTTTAAAATGGGTTCTACAAATGAGTATGGTTTATTTGTTACAAGTGCAAACTTATAATCTCTTTTTTGAAGTACATCTAATGTCTCTTTAACTTTTGGATATAACTTTGTATGAACTATCAAATTTTTAGAATAATAATCCAAAAATATATCTAAAGCCTTTGAAAAAAGTTCATAACTGATATTTTCATCTACTTCACGGCTTCCAGAAAGGGCTCGTTTAACAAGGATAGGAGCACCGTTTCCAACCCAAAAGTCGATAGTTTTTTGACTATATGTATCTTTCCCTAACCTCTCTAACATAAAGTTAATTGCGTGAGCTAAATCAGGAGCACTATCTATAAGTGTACCATCCATGTCAAATATGATTAGTTTTTTATTTTTGAATTTCATAGTTTCTACTTTTTGATATAATATGATGTTAGGGATATGAATTATACATTTTTTTTATAAATAGTAGGGGAAAGAGATGGATTATATTTTAGAGTTTTTCAATGCACTAATTGAGCTTAGCAATGCAATGGCTCCTTATATACTTTTTGGATTATTTTTTGCAGGGATTATGCATGAGTTAGTGCCAGATTCTATGGTTTCAAAACATTTGGGAAAAGATTCTATAGGTTCAGTTATAAAAGCAACTCTTTTTGGTGTTCCATTGCCAGTCTGCTCATGTGGGGTCATACCACTTGCTACGAGTATCAAAAAATCAGGAGCAAGTAATGGTGCAACACTTTCATTTCTCATCTCTACACCTATAACTGGTATTGACTCGATTTTAGCTACTTATGGAGTATTTGGTTGGGTTTTTATGATATATCGAGTTATAACATCGATGATTATATCCATGATAGCTGGGATATTTGCAAATATTTTTGTAAAAGATAGTGCTAAGTTTAAAGCAGTAGAAGAGGAAAAAGAGTGTTGTTCTAGTTCATCTTGTTGCGATAGTGGAAATGAGAAAAAAAGTTTTTCTTTTATAAATGCTATGAAATACGGGTTTATAACACTTTTAGGGGATATAGCTTCAGCTCTTTTTTATGGACTTCTTATAGGGGCATTGATAACTGTAGCGATTCCATCAAATCTAAGTGAGCTATTAATTGAGTATTCATGGCTTTCTTATTTTATTGTTATAGCTATTGCAGTACCCATGTATGTTTGTGCGACAGCATCTTTACCGATAGCTGCGGGGCTTATGTTAGCGGGTGTTAGTCCAGGGGCTGCTTTTGTATTTCTTTCTGCTGGACCTGCTACAAATACTGTAACTATAGGGGTTGTAAAAAAGATGTTAGGAATTAAAACACTCTATATTTATCTTGGGACTATCATCATCGGCTCTATACTTTTTGGTTTTGGTTTGGATTATCTTTTGAAAGATGTATCAGTTAATGAGATGATACATTTAGAAGAGAATGCAAGTTTCATATCCATGATAAGTAGTGTTGTTCTTTGGGGGTTTGTATGTTACTTCATGGTTAAACCATATTTCAAAAAAGAGGAAAAGTGTTGTTTGGGAGGAAGTTGCGAAAATTTATAGCATTTACTTTATCCTTAAACAGCAAAAAGATAAAATAGCTAATATTTTAAAGCAAGGAAAATTATGAGTGTAGAGCAAGAGTTATTGACAAGAAGTGAGTCAAAGTGTGAACTTTGTGGGGCATCATCTGATTTAAGTGTGTTAGAAGTAGCACCTTCGGATGGTACTGCTGAACAATCCATCATGGTTTGTGAAGTTTGTAAAGTACAGATTGAAGATCCTTCAAAGATGGATGAAGTTCATTGGCATTGTCTAAATGACAGTATGTGGAGTCAAGTGCCTGCGGTTCAGGTTATGGCTTATCGTATGTTAAAAAGAGTTGGAAATCAAGACCTTTTGGATATGTTATATCTTGAAGATGATGTTAAAGCTTGGGCTGAAGCTGAGGGTGGAAGTGATGATGAAAATACAGAGCCAACACTTGATAGCAATGGAGCAGTACTTAATGCTGGAGATACTGTAACTATCATCAAAGATTTAGAGGTAAAAGGTGCTGGTTTTACGGCAAAGCGTGGAACAGCAGTAAGAAATATAGCATTGACAAACAATCCTGAACAGATAGAAGGTCGTGTAAATGGTACAAGAATTGTTTTACTTACAAAGTTTTTGAAAAAATCTTAAGTTGGTATAAGGCTTTAGTCATACTATATTTAGTAGGACTAAAGTCGTTACTTACAAAATTTATAAATTAGACAATGCACCAGTTAATTTATCCCAACTCATAGAGCCATACAGTTGATAAGAAAGCGTTCCTTTTGAACGATAGAGTAGTTTAAAGGGTAAAGCTCCATTCCATTGTGTGTTTTCTAAAATAAATCCGATAAGTTTGCTTGATTCTTTGAAGCCAAAAATCGGATAATTTAACTCATGCTTGTCAGCAAACTTTTGCATCTTTTTATCGTCTTTTTTTGAAGCCGATTCTAGTCCTAGTATCTGTATCTCATCATGAACGGTCTCTTGTAGTTTTGCTAGAGTTGGAAGTTCATGGATACATGGAGGGCAAGTTGTACTAAATAAATCAAGCAGTATAACTTTGTTTGGAAACTCTTTTATTGTTAGATTTGTTTTGTCCATATTAAAAGTATATATGTCTCCCTCGATACTTTTTAGTTTAAATTCCTTTGCAAATAAGGTCAACGAGAAAACGATAAATATAGTTAAAAACTTTAGAATCATGGTGTAAAAATTCCTTTACATATTGGTTTATTTATTTTATCTAAAAAATACCTAAGTCATTCTTAACCAATAGTCATGTATAATTATAAAAAATACTTATAAAACATAAAATTTGGAGCAACTCATGAAACTATTTAAAATATCTCTTTTAATATCTACAGTACTATTTTTTACAACTTCTCTTTATGCTAAAGGAGATTTACAAGAAGAGCCTAAAAAAACAAAACCAGAGTTTGAAACTATTTGGCAAAAAGCTTATGGTGGAGAAGATAGAGATAGGGCGTTTGGTGTGATAGCTTTAAAAGATGGTGGGGCTATGGTTGCGGGTTTATCTAGGTCTTATGGAAAAGGTAGAAGTGATATGTTGATAGTAAAACTTGATAAAAAAGGTAAAACTATCTGGAGAAGTTCTTATGGTGGAAAAAAGAAAGATTATGCAAATGCAATAACAAGAACTTCAGATGGAAACTTTATAGCAGTAGGAAGTAGTGAGTCTTTTAGTAAAAGTGGAGATTTGGATGTTTATGTTGTAAAGTTTGATACTGAGGGTAAACGAGCTTGGCAAAAAACTTATGGTGGAGATGAAAAAGATGAAGCTAAAGCTGTAGTAGCAGTAAATGGTGGAGGGGTGTTAGTTGCTGGTTATACAGAGAGTTATGGAAAAGGTCGAAAAGATGTTTATATCCTTTATATCGATAAAAATGGTAAAGAGATTTGGAGTAAGGCAATTGGTGGGAAAGATGAAGATAATGCCTATGCTATTACTTTAACGGCTGATGGTGGATTTGTTGTAGCTGGAGGAACTGAATCTTATGGAAAAGGACGAAGTGATTTTTATATGCTAAAGTTTGATGGTAATGGTAAATTTCTTTGGGATAAAGTTTATGGTGAAGAGAATGAAGATGTTATCCATGCTATCACTCCAACTCCTGATGGTGGATTTGTTGTAGCTGGAAAAACTGGTTCTTTTGGAAGTAAACATAGTGATATCGATATCATCAAGTATAGTAAAAATGGCAAAATGATTTGGCATAGGATTTATGGTTTTAAGAGTAAAGAGTGGGCAAATGCTATAACAAGAATTGCTGGTGGTGGATATCTTGTAGCAGGTACTACAAAATCTTTTGGATTTGGAAAGTTTGATTTTTATCTGTTAGAACTTGATAGTGAAGGACACTCTGTTTGGGCAAATGTTTATGGTGGTGCAAACAAAGAAGTTGCACATGCAGTTACAAGAACGACAGATGGAAAGATTCTTGTTGTCGGTGAAACTGAGAGTTTTGGAAACGGTGGATATGACTTTTTTATGTTAAATCTACAAAAGAAATAACTGGGTAAAAGTACCCAGTTACTTTAGTTTACATCACTGGTAAATCATTTACATTTAGATGTGAATCTTTTAACTCTATATCGTATATCTTGTAACCATTCTCCTCTTTAGGTTGAACCATCATCGCCATCATAGCTCTTGGGTCTTTCATAACTTGTGCAAATATCTCATCAGATATCTCTACTTTTGAGTTTAGTTTTACAGATGATAGTGCTTGCATCGGTGCTGTTTCAAGTTTTTGGAATATCCCTGAATTGTTCTCAAGTTCTAAGTTTGTTTGAATTGAAAAGCCTTTTAGTGTTTTTCCATTGTGTGTTATGTTATCGATACCAATTTTGTATATATCAAACACAATTCCACTATCAAATAACTTTTCTATGTTTTTTTCAATTTCTGGAGATTGGAAGTTTGGATTTTGTTTATCAAGAGCTGTTACTAACTCTTCAAAAGCCTTAAGGTTTATGTTTTTCATGCCATAGTCAACTGTAAAAGTATCTAAACTATAGTTATTGTTTGCTATGGTTGCATCTATTGTTTTTGCAACCATGCTTAAACGACTTTCAAAAAGGTCATTGTTCGTATCTGAGCTTACTTTGATATCAATATCTGAAAACTTAGCACTATCAAGACCATCAGGAACGGTTACTAAAAGTTTATCTATACTTGCTGTACCATTTGATACATAGTAGTTAAATCCTTCATAAACTGTATCGCTTGAAAGACCTGCTATCTCTATGATAGAGGTTTTAGAATCTGCTATTTTAAATTCATTTAGTTCATATTTTAAAGCAATTTTTTCGCTACTAAGATTTCCACCAAATGTCAGACCTGCAAGTTTTAAACCTACATCTTTTATCTTTTCGTCTATATCTTTTAAATTTCCTTCAAAGTTATTTGTCAAAGAGTTGTAGTCTATATGTAAAGTTAGTGTTTTCTCTTTTATATATCTATCTAGAGTCTCTTTTTCTTGGATTGAGAGTTTTTCAGTTGGAAATGATATAGGATATATATCTGCTGATACTTTTGAACCTGATGAAGTAAAATCTACACCTAGTTTAAACTCTTTTAGTAGGGATTTATCTTCTGCTAGTAGTATAGACTCATACTCTGGTAGTAACTTGGAAAATTTGTGCATGTCTGCAAGGGAGATTACAAAGTGATCGCCAGTTGAATCTTTTGTTCTATTTTCTATAACAAAACCGTTTGTTTGAAGTGTTGCTATTTGATTGTTTATTTCATCTGCGATTAACTGCCCAGAAGCAAAATAAAACAGACCACCTGCAACTACTGCTGAACCAACTAACCCACTAATAATCTTTGACATATGTAAACCTTTTTATTAATTTGATACTACTAGTATCGACAAGCTTTACTAAGTCAATAGTTTTTTACTTTTAAAAATGTAAGAGAATTTAAGATTTTAAATAGAAAGATAAAGTTTTTTTATGCATCTACGATGCGGGATGATTTTAATAATCAGAGCCTTACACAAGGAACTTTAAAACCTTGTTTATTATAACATCTTTTCAAATTCCACTTCGATATGTTACAATGTTAATTATATATTATTTTTAATAAAAAATCAAGTAGAAGGTTTTATC
>JAUTBQ010221893.1:0-20724 GCA_032361185.1 Lepetodrilus ovalis | reverse complement strand
GATACCGGAATTTTTGATGATGATAAGTACTTTGATATTTTTATTGAATATGCAAAAATTTCGGAAGAAGATATTGCCATAAGAATAAGTATTCATAATAGGGGAAAGGAATCAGCAGAACTAAGTCTTGTTCCACAAATATGGTTTAGAAATACTTGGGCTTGGGGTTATGATGATTACAAACCTAAATTAAGCACAAAAAGAAAAAATACAATTTCAGTACATCATAAAAAAATGGGTAACTATAATTTGTACTGTAACGGCAAACCTGAGTTACTATTTTGCGATAATAAAACTAATGTTAAAAGACTTTATAATGTTCACAAAAAGAAAAAGAGTTATTACAAAGATGGAATAAATGATTACATAATTAGTGGAAATAAAAGAGCAGTAAATCCTAAAAAGGAAGGAACCAAAGCTGCAGTAAATTATAATATAAAAGTGAATGGAAATGGTAGTGAAGTAATATATTTAAGATTAACAAATGGTGTTGTTAGAAAACCGTTTGAAAATATTGAAGATGTTTTTAGATCATCAATTAAACAAGCTGATAATTTTTACAGAGCAATTCAAAAGAATATAAAAGAAACAGAATATAAGAAATTACAAAGAGAAGCTTTTGCAGGTTTATTGTGGTCAAAACAATTTTATTATTTTGATGTTCCTCAATATATTAAGGGCGATCCCGGACAACCACCACCTCCCAAAGATAGAACGAATGTACGAAACTCAAAGTGGTCTCACCTTAATAATTTTGATATAATTTCTGTTCCGGATAAATGGGAATATCCTTGGTATGCAGCTTGGGATCTAGCATTTCACGCAATACCTTATGCTATTATTGATCCTGAGTTTGCTAAGCATCAACTTTTGTTGCTAACTAAAGAATGGTATATGCACCCGAATGGACAGCTACCAGCTTACGAATGGGAGTTTGGTGATGTTAATCCGCCAGTACACGCTTGGGCAGCTTGGCGAGTTTATAAGATGGATAAAAATCAAAATAATGGGAAAGGTGATTTGGATTTCTTGGAAAGTATTTTCCATAAATTACTTTTGAATTTTACTTGGTGGGTAAACAGAAAAGATCATCAAGATAATAATATTTTTCAGGGTGGTTTTCTCGGGCTTGATAATATTGGTGTTTTCGATAGAAGTTCAACTCAACTACCAACCGGAGGCTATTTAGAACAAGCTGATGGTACTGCGTGGATGGGAATGTTCAGTTTAAATTTAATGAGAATATCCTTAGAGTTAGCTAAGTATAATCCGGTTTACCAGAATACTGCAACAAAGTTTTTTGAACACTTTTTATATATAGCCGGAGCAATGGCTAACATTAGTGATAAAGATATTGATATGTGGGATGATGATGATGAATTTTACTACGATCTTCTTCACTCACCAAATGGAAAAATTTCTACTTTAAAAGTTCGTTCTATCGTTGGAATAATTCCTTTGTTTGCTGTGGAAGTTTTGGAACCTGAAGAAATGGAATGTGTTCCTGACTTTGCGAAAAGATCTGATTGGTTCTTAAAATATCGACCTGATCTTGCAAATTTAATTTCAAGGTGGAAAGTTGAAGGGTGCAAAGAGCGAAGACTTTTCTCCTTGCTTCGTGGACATAGAATGAAAATGTTGTTAAAAAGAATGCTAGATGAAACAGAGTTCCTTTCTGATTATGGAGTGAGAGCGTTATCCAAGTATCATAAAGATCATCCTTATGAGTTTAGAACTAATGGTGATTCTTTTCACGTAAGCTACCAACCGGGTGAATCGGATAGTTATATGTTTGGTGGAAACTCTAATTGGCGTGGACCAATTTGGATTCCAATTAACTTTTTAATAATCGAATCGCTTCAAAGATTTCATCATTATTATGGTGATGATTTTAAAGTTGAGTATCCAACAAACTCAGGTAAACATTTAACATTAAATGAGATCGCGGAAGAATTAAAAAAACGGTTATTAAAAATATTTGTTGAAGATGAAAATGGAGTGAAACCGTTTTTAGGGAAAAATAAAAAATTTCAAACTGACCCATATTTTAAAAACTATACTTTATTTTATGAGTATTTTCATGGAGATAATGGAAGAGGAGTTGGAGCATCGCACCAAACCGGTTGGACAGGATTAATTGCTAAATTATTGCTACCACCATCTAAAAATAAAGATTCTTAAATTATAGTAAAAATATTGAATGCAATATTTCAGCGATAAGTCCATTCATAAATAAAGTTTCAATTGAAATTATATTTCCATATGTATCACAAAATTATTTAGGAAATAATTTCTCAATCTCATCAATAGTAACAGCACTTTGTTTATCATCAATTTCTACCACAACTAAAAATCCTCTTAACTTTTTTGTGGAGTAAAAAGCATTTATAAGTTTTGCCTGGTCGCTTTCTAAACATTTTCCGGTTTTCTTATCCCAAATTTCTTTTGAACTTAAGCAACCACGTGTAGGAGATATTGGGTAGTAAGATTTTTGTTTATAATAATCTAAATTGTCAGTTGAACCATGCATTATTATTAGCTTTCGTCCGGATTTACCAGCATAAAATGATTGATAAATTGGAAAATAATTCCTCCAAGATTTTGGGAGTAAATTCTTATAATCATCTTTGTCAAATTTTTTATGTCTATTTCTTTTATGGAAGAATATTTTGGGTAAAACTTCAAAAGGAGAGCGAATTAATATATTTGGAGTTGGTCCAATTGTTTTTGTTGGAGAAATATAAGTTCCTATAATGGAATAAATTCCTTCGGGTGTATTTCCATTTGGAATATAACCCGGTAGATCTGAAAAAGAAATTGCGAGTTGGGGAATATTGAAGATTGTTCCATCATCTTTTTTTACGAAAGTACCATTAGGTTTTTTTATTATTGTTAATCCGGGGAAGTTTCTATTCTTTCTATGAAAGGAATAAATTATTGTTGTGCCTTTTTGAAAAGGATGTTGTAAAAGTTTAGTAAGTGGTGGAAGACTTTTAAATTTATTCGGATTTGTTAAATCGAAATATAAGTTTTTAAGTATTGAACTTTTCTCCCAATTTCTAAATTTATTTTTTAAGTTGTTGAGATAAAAATTATTTCCCTTTTGTAAATAATTTGCACGCAATAAATAGTTGATTGCAATTGCATAAGATATTTTGTCTCTTGTTGATATAAAAATCTTATAAATAGATTTATTAAAAATATTTATACCAATAGAATAAGAGATTGATAAAGTAGCATGTTGAAGTTTTATATATTTATCGGGTTCTTGATTTAATGATTTATGAATACCTTTAATAATTCTATTATCGTTTAAGAATAAAGATTCGGCATCATTTAGAGCCTGTTTCCACTTTATATCTGTTTCTTTATTAATTTTAGTTTTGAAAGTAGCATAAATATTCGAAATGATATTTTGGTAGTACTCTGTTTGGTTTTTTTCTATAACAAATTTAGTCTTCATTTTTTTTATATCAATCATTCGTTGAGAAAAAGAATTTGAAAACAATAAAAATAAAAGTAACAGAGATAAAGTGATTTTCTGATTTGAAAGCATAATATGATTGTTAAAATAATAAATACAAACTATCCTAATTAAAATATAAATTTAGCAACTAAATTATATTAAATGTTGTACAAATGAAATGATGAAAAAAATATTAGTAATAATTGTCTTTTTTGTTTTAAGCAATTTATGTTTTGGACAAAACGGAATAAGAAAAATATACTATGCAAAAGGTAAGTTGGAATCTGCTGTTTCATTTTCCGATGAAGTTTTAGATGGGAACTCAAAATGGTATTACTTTAATGGAAATATAAAATCCGAAAAGAATTATTTAAGTGGAGTTCTAAATGGATGGATAAGAGAATATTATGAAAACGGTTTACTAAAAGAAGAATACTTTGTGAGCAATGGTATTCTTGATGGAATTTCAAAGAAATATTATAATAATGGAGCTTTAGAATATGTAAAGGTTTTTACTAAAGGTAAACTTAAAAATTCAAAGAGTTTTGGGTATGACTCACTATTTATACCAACAATGGATTTATTTGTGGGTAGAAGTAAAAAGAATAGAACGATAAATGAAAATCAATTTCTCTGTGAACTGGATGTTTGTCCAGAACCAATTGGTGGAATTGAAGCTATTGAAAAAAAAATAATTTTTCCAAAAGAAGTAACAGACATAAAAAAAGGATTTATATTAGTTACAGCATTGATAAATAAGATAGGAAATGCTGAGAAAGTAGAAGTGATAAAAAGTTTAGATAAAGCATATGACGAAGCTATAATAAATGCAGTTAAAAGAACAAGGTTTATTCCAGGCAAAAATAAAAATAGAATTGTTAATGCAGAAGTAACATTTAGGGTAAATATTAATATTGAATCTAAATGATGTATTATTTACTTTTTAACCATTTAACCATTTAACCATTTAACCATTTAACCATTTAACCATATTATTTTTTACTCAATAACTCGATTATCTCATTTTCTAATTCTTTTCCCTTATTTCTTCCGTACCATAAGTGTAGTTTCTTATTAAAATCATCTTTACCTAAACCCTCAGCTTTCCATTGACTAACAAGGTCTTGAGCTATTTTTGGTCTAGCACCCCAAATAAAAATCTCATTCCCATTTTCATCAAAGCCAATAACTTTAGGAATGCTTTTGGGATTTCCACTTGTGAAATAACTTTCCAAACTTTCCAGATTATCATCACGTAAAATAATTTGAAAATTTATATTATCATTTAATTTGGCATACTCATAAAAGTAGGGAATATTTTGAGCGGAATCACCACACCAATCTTCAGTTATAATTAACCAAGTTTGAGGTTTGTCAATTCCCATAACTAACTTTTTTAATCTATCGTTGCCTTTAAAAGTTTTCTTAATTCTTTTCATTCGTTGGAAATTAATTTTAATAATATCTAAATGATCTTTATCAGCTTCCGAAAGTAACTTATAATTCTTAGCTAATAGTTTAAACTCCATATTCTCAGTAAATTCTGAATTAGAAAAGAATTTAATTTTGTTATTTCTATTAGTAAAATGTTCTATTGTTCTATTCATAGTTATTGTTTTTTATATGTAAAAAATTTAAGATCCAATTTAGTATATTTTAACTTTATTTGAATATTAAAAAGGTAAACCATTGTACAAAATTTCAAAATTATTTTTATTGCTACTAATCCTTTTAAGCGCAAACATATCAGCACAAAAAAAAACAACAAAAGGAAATTATATCTCAATTATTGTTCCCGAAGAAAATAATGCTAAGACATTTCTCTCAAAGTATAGATTGGCGGCAAACACTAAACCAGGTAGTAAAGTTACCATAAATGGTAAAAAGTTAAAGGTGTATAGTAGCGGAGCATTTGTAGATTTAATGAAGTTAGAATTAGGTAAAAATAAATTTATTATAAAATCAAAATATAAAAATGGGAAAACTATTTCCAAAAAGTTTGCAATTTTTAGGGAGACTAAAAAGCTTAAAACATCATCTAAGAATAAACTTATAATTGAAGATGAGTTAATGTTGCCATCGGAAAATACTTGGTTGGATAGTGGTAATATACTTAATGTAAGAATTAAAGGAACTCCCGGATGCAAAGCAACTTTTATGAATAATATTAAAATGATTGAACTTCCAAAATCAGAAACGAAGGGAACTGCCGGAGTTTACACAGGAGTGTATAAGGTTAAACCAGAAGATACTTTTGAAGATACTGCAATAAAATTTGTTTTAGAAAAAAATGGTAAAATAATCTCAAAAAAATCAAATGCAAAAATTACTATGAACCCGAGTATTCTCCCAAGAGTAGGGGTTCTGATTGGTGATAGACCATTCTTAAATCATGGATTAGGTACTAATAGATTAGGTGGAGCAAAGCTTGCATTTTTAGAAAAAGGTATAAAAATATGTATTAATGGAATGATTGGGGACCAATACAGAGTTAAATTAAATGAGAATCATGAAGCATGGATTCCAAAAAATCAAGTGAAGTTGCTACCTCTTGGTACATTTCCTCCAAAATCATTAACAGATTCTTGGGCGGTTTATGGTGGAAGTAAATATGATAAAATAATAGTTCGGTTAAATGAAAAATTGCCTTTTTCAACAAGACAGGAAGTAAATCCAACAAGAATAATTATTGATATTTATGGTGCAACTTCAAATAGTAATTGGATCACTCAGCATCTTTCCGCAAAGGGAATTAAAAATTTATATTACGAACAAGCTGAAAAAGATTTATTCAGAATAATAATTGAACCTACTGCTAAACAGGTGTGGGGATATGAAATCGGTTATAAAAATACCTCGTTAGAAATTAAAGTAAAAAAACAACCTAGTGATTTAAGAATTTCAAAATTATCTTTTGTTATAGATGCTGGACATGGTGGAAAAAACAGAGGGGCATTAGGGGCAACCGGTTTACTGGAAAAAGATGTTACTTTAGATATTGTAAAAAGAATAGAAAAGTTGTTAAAGAAAAAGGGTGCAAAAGTAAAAAAAACCAGAACAAAAGATGTTTATTTAAAAAATCCTGAAAGACTAAAAAAAATAAAATCGTACAATGCTGATATTCTAATTAGTGTTCATGCTAATTCAATTGGTTATGCTTCAGATCCTAAAAAAGTTAGCGGTACAGCAACATTTTATAAGCACATTGCGTTTAGACCTTTATCTGTTGCAATATATAAAAGAATGCTTGAGCTTGATTTAAAACCTTTTGGGAATGTGGGTAATTTTAATTTTACGTTAAATTCACCAACAGAAATTCTTAATGTTTTAGTAGAAACTGCATTTATGTCTAACCCAAATGATGAAATAAAACTAATGAATTCAAAATTTAAAGACAAAATTGCAGAAAAAATAGTACAAGGAGTGCAAGACTTCTTATACGAATGTGAAGATAATATACATTAAAATAAATACATGAAACCTCTTAAATATTAAGAAGTAAATAATCAAATGTTACACAGAGCAGAGCTGTGTAAAACAGCTAAAATCATGCTTCGACTCCACTCAGCAAGACAAATATTGCATTATGCTTCAATTTTTCGGTGAGACTGTAAAATATATGTGTGATATACATCACGTTGAACGATTTATTTTATTGTTAGCTTTAGTATATAAATACTTTAACAGTATTTAATTAAAGATTAAACAATATTTGCAATAACAATAGAATGAATATGTCAAAAATAAATAATGCTCTAAAAACAAATGAAAGATGGCAACCCTCAGATTTTGAATCTAATTATCCGGGGCTACCGTTTGATGAAGAATCAAAGAAGTCTAATAGAAAAAAATATATTTTGGTTTCAGTCTATTTAGTTTTGTTGATAAGTTCTTTGTTTATTTTATAGAGTATTGTTGCCTAAAACTATTTTTCTATTTGAAATTCCGGTTTAATATCTACAGGTAGTGTAGATAACTCATCAACCAAAATTTTCATACTTTTACTTTCAACTCCATATTTTGCAATAATATCAATAGCTCCTTGGTAATTACCATTTGCTTGTATCATTAGAATTTTATTTGCCAAATCGGAAAGTACTGAATAGATTTTCTCAAAATTAACTTTTACTTTTTTAGTTGCACTATTAAACTTATAAGCACCATTTTCTAAAAGGTAGTTGTAAATAATTGCATTGCCACCACCGTGGGCTTCATTAATTCCAAATCTAACAGAGCGGAAAGTTCCGGCAAGAAAAGTAACCCACATTTCTTTTTCAAATTCTTTTGGAAATTCATTATGTTTAATCATAAATATATTATTGAACATTCCAAGAATATCAGCTTTACATTCTTCTATTTTTGAATAAGTTTCTTTGAGTTCTTTTTTTACTTCAGTTTTTTTGCCATCAATAGTAATAAAACCCGGACCAATACCATGAGACATTTCGTGCATAAGTGTATGATTAAAAAATCCGTTAAATGTAACATACTTTTGTTGGGATTCATCTAATACAATTTTTGCAATAGGTTTTAGTAACTTTTCAAACTTAGCCTCGTGTAAATTTTTAAGCATAACTTTTTTAGAACCTTTTGCTTTTCTAACTCGTTCATCATTTGGTAAGTTAAACGCTAATGTTTGAACTCCGGCTTTGGTATCGCCACCTCCAAAAACTTCTTGTACTACCATTATTGGTGATTCGCTACCTCTATCAAAATTTTTGTATTTATCAGGTATTGGTAAATTCTTTTCCATTTTGCTTAAATAACTTGCAAATTTATTTAACTTTTTTGTCTCTACCGGATCAACAATTGTTAAGAAGCACTCAAATGAAGCTTTGTAATTAAATAAAGCATCCTCATAAACTTCATAAGGTCCAATAACAACTTCTATAACATGATCTTTCAAATCCATCCAAGCCATATCGCTTTCATAATAGTTGTTAGTAGAAAAAGCTTTAGCTCTAAGTTGTAAATACTTTTTTAATGATGGATTCTCTGTTACCTCGGCAGCTTCATTTAAAAGTAATGCAGCTTGTGTAAGTTTTTTCCTAAAATATTCTGAGTAGGGAATAGCAACTAATTTTTCATGATCTCGTCTAATCATTGTAAATTCACTTGTGAAAGCAGTTTCATCTTCAGGATGGTTTTTAAGCCAAGTTAAGAATTCTTTTTTTGTCATATCTTCGGGATAAAAATTTGCTCCAAGTGGTTTTTGTTTTTTACCTATAAAAGGTTTGTCGTGGTTCAACCTATCAAACGGACCAGCCATTATATTATAATAATCCAACCGTTGTCTATCTAACAAACTCTTTGAATTTTCCAGCTCTTTTTTAATTTTATTATTTTTTGAATAAACTTGCTCAAGGAATATTTCATCCATAATTTTAGCAGCTTCAAATAATTTTTGAACTACAACTTTCTGTTTTGCATTTAGAATAGATTCATCATATTTAATTTTTGTTTTTGCAAATTGTTCAATTTTTTCCTTCAACATTTTACTTTCCTCATTTCTATCAATTATTGCTGTATCTTCCATTGTACAAGCTATTTGGAATACAAGTAAACTTATTAACGTATAAACTATTTTCACATTCATTATAACCTCAGAATAAATTTGTATTTAATACCTAAATCTACAAAAAATTGGAATCTAAATAGTAAGTTGAATATGTATATTTCAGCAAAATAAAGATTATTTATCTTTTTAAGACTACAACCACTGTACAATAAAATATACACTAAACATAGAAAAAAGCTCAAAACAACTGATTTTATAGGATTTAGTATGGCATTCAATTTGCAACTCATTTAACAGAACCAATTAGAGAGGTATAAAATGAAAAAGCTTATAATAATAACCGCATTGTTTTTAGGATTCTTTTTAACTAATTCTCAAGCAAGTTCAAGATTTAGATATCATAGAAATTATAATAGTATGAATATTGATTATTTTTTTGATGCACTTGCTCCTTATGGAGAGTGGATTGAAATAGGGTATGATGAATATGTTTGGAGACCGGATTTTGTAGGTTACAATTGGAAACCATATTCGGAAGGTAGATGGGAATGGACACGTAATGGATGGCATTGGGTTTCTTACGAACCATTCGGTTGGGCAACTTATCACTATGGTAGATGGTTTTATGATGACTTTTATGGTTGGGTTTGGATGCCTGATAATGTTTGGGCTCCGGCTTGGGTTGAGTGGAGAAATAATAATAATTACATAGGTTGGGCTCCGTTACCTCCTTATGCATCTTTTAATAGAAATCGTGGAATATATTTCTCAGTAAGATGGAACTCAGGATACAACTATTGGAATTTTGTAACATATAATAATTTTTGTTCGGTAAATGTTAATAATTACTATGTGGATAATTATACATCAAGACACATTTACAAAAGAACAAAACACAGAACTAATTATTATGATAGAAATAATAGTATTGTAAATGGTGGAATTGATAGAAATTATGTAGAACGAAAAGCCGGTAGAAGAATTAGAACAAGAGATATAGTTTCAACAAAATCTAATAGAAATTTAGCAAAAAGAAATAGTACCAGTAGAAGAAGGGACGTTGTTAGTTATAGACCAAACAAAAAAGAACTTACAAAAGTTCGTAAGTTTGATAGAACGAAAATTACTAAAGGCAGAAAACTAAAGTCGCTTAAAACAAATAAGGTTGCTATTAAAAGAGTAAGAGAAATAAATAAGAATAATGTAAGAGATATTTCTAAAAGAAGAAGTGAGTTAAGAAAAAATATTAACAAAAATAAAAAATATAAACCTATTGTTAAGAGAAGTGTAAATGTTGAAAGAAATAAAACACGTAACAAATCAATAAATAAAAAACCGGTAAAAAGAAATAAAGAAATTAGAGCGAAAAGAGTAATAAGAGAGAAAAATAATAGAATAAATAGTCAAGTAGAGAACAAACACTCTAATAATTTGCTAAAGGTTAAAAAAAATAAAAGAAGCGTAAAACGTAATAATATTAGAAGTAATAAGCGATTTAATAAAAGTAAGATGAAAAATAAACCTACAACTACGAGAAAAGTTGTAAGAAAAAGAGCAAAAATAAATAGAAGCAAATTATAAAGAAATCAATAACAAAAAATAACCCACTGTGAATTGAACTGCTGTGCTAAAGAATAACTTAGTGCAACAGTTCTTTTCTTTTTATTCGAGCAATAATTTAAAATAAAAAAAGTCCGGTTTAACCGGACTTGATTTTTTCTACAACTAAAATTTACTAAGAAACTTTAATCTTCTTATCCAAAACTAATTTTGCTAATTCTGATGTGCCATTTTTTGCAAGAGTCTTCAGTGCTTTTGAACTTAGTTTAACAGTAACAAATCTATTCAGTTCAGAAACCCAAATACGTTTTTTATGCAAGTTGGGTAAAAATCTTCTTTTGGTCTTATTATGGGCATGAGAAATACTACTACCACTAATTGGTCCCACACCTGTTATTTGACATTTTCTTGACATTCTATTCTCCAAACTCTAAAAATACTAAACGCAAATTTAATTAAAACTTTTTATAAAAAGAAATAATAATTTTATTATACAGATTGTCCTGCCTGAGATCTAGCTCCAAGTTCTCTATCAAATAAAAATAAAGCACTTTTACTATCACCAATTAATTTAAAACTATCAACAATTTGTTGAACAGTATCTTCTTCTTCCACTTGTTCATCAACAAACCAATGTAAAAAAGTTTTTGTTGCATGGTCTCCAACACTTATAGCTAAATCAGTTAATTTATTAATATTTTTCGTAATATATTGCTCATGTCCTAAAGCATCTTCAAAAACTGTTTGAGCAGAATTCCAATCGAATTGAGGTTCAGCAATAGCTTTTAGTTTTACATGTCCACCAACTTTAATAATAAAATCATAAAACTTCATTGCGTGTTCATGTTCCTCCACAGATTGTAATCTCATCCAGCCAGACATTCCGGCTAAATTATTCCTTTCAAAATATGCAGCCATTGAGAGATACAAATAAGAAGAAAACATTTCTTTATTTAGTTGTTCATTCAACGCGTTTTGCATTTTTTTTGATATCATTTTAATCCTTTAAGATAGTTCTTATTTTTGTGTATTAAAAAATACAAAAAAACTATTATCTTAATTGATAAATATATATTATCCTATGATGTAAGTTTTTAATAATTCCCAATAAACACTTTAATTCAATGCAAAAAAAATACAGCTTATTTATTGTAGTTTTATTTTTGATCTCATCAATTATTTCTTCGCAAAACAATAAAAGTATTCACCAAATTGAGCATGAATATTACTCCAAAAAAAATATTATCTTAAAAAGAGATATTATTACTTCTATACCAATAGAGCCAATTAATTTATTGAAGAAAAAAGAATTGTCAAAAGTTGTTTTTGGATATTATCCTTACTGGGAATATTCTAAAAATGCACATAATAATTTTAACTATAGTTTGCTTACTCATATTGCTATGTTTGATTTTGAAGTTTCTAGTAATGGAGCAATTTCAGAACCGGCATTATGGCCTTGGACTAATTTCATGAATGAAGCTCATTCCAATAGTGTTAAGCTAATAATGGTTGTTGTAAATTTTAAGAAAGCAGAAATCCATAATATAATTACAAACTCTACTGCAAGATGGCTTTTTATGAATGGAGTAAAAGCCAAAATTAAACAATATAATTTGGATGGTGTAAATATTGACTTTGAAAGATTAGATATTTCAGATAGAGGATCAAGAATAAATAATTTTATGCAAGAACTATCAGATACAGTGCATAATATTTCATCGGAATTGGAAGTTTCTTTTGCTGCCCCGGCTGTTAATTGGGGAGGTTGGAAGTTAGATGGTTTAGCAGCAAGTTGTGATTATTTATTTGTTATGGGATATGATTTTTTTGGAAGTTGGAGTTCAACAACCGGACCGACTGCTCCTTTAGTTGGTAATTCATATAATATAACCAACACTATTAATGAACAATATGGAACTGTTGTTAATAGCGCACCGGGTAAAATAATTTTAGGTGTACCATACTTTGGTCCCCATTGGGAAACAAAAAGTAACCAAGAGGGATCCGAAATTTTATATGATCTTAATAATCAAGGTGAAAAGATTTATAGATATCATGCAACATTTTTTAAAGATACTGAAGAAGAATCTCACTTGTATGGAGTTAAGTGGTCTTCAAAATATAAAAATTCTTGGTACACTTTTAAGCAAGGTAATACCCATCATCAAGTTTGGTTTGATAATGCTTCTAGTTTAGGTCTAAAATACGATTTAGCAATTAGTAAAAACTTAAGAGGAATTGGAATGTGGGCTTTAGGTTATGATGGAAGAAGAAATGAACTTTGGGATTTAATTGAACAGAAGTTTGTTCAACCGGTTTCTATTGAGAAAGAAAATAAAATTCCTAAAGAAATTAGGTTATATCAAAATTATCCTAATCCGTTTAATCCAGTAACAACAATTCAATATTCAGTTCCTTCGTTAGAGTCGTTGCATGCAACGACTCAACTAGTACAATTAAAGGTTTATGATTTATTAGGTAGAGAAATAGCTATTCTTGTAAATTGGCAGCAAACACCGTGCAATTACAAAGTTGAATTTGACAGTAAAAATTTGCCAAGCGGTACTTATTTTTATCAACTAAAAATCGGTAGTTTTATTCAAACAAAAAAAATGATTTTATTAAAATAGAATTAAATAACACCATAAAAAATATGAGGAACTAATGAAAAGAATTTTCATCTTACTATTTGTAATTGGTTTGATCGGAGCATGCTCCGGGAATAAAACAAATAGCAAGAAGCCAAGTGCTACAGCAAATCCTATGGAAAAAGAACATCCCTCAATTCATCAGCAAGAATATGATAAGCATAAGAATGAGAATATGTTTGATGACACTTCTATGCTGGTGGAAGCTGTTGATATACAAAATATAACGGAGGATTTAAATGAAAGGTTTATTGCTCCGGTGTTTTCTTCTGATGGAAATAAAATAATATTTACAACAGAAAATTATATTGGCATTTGGGTTTATGATATTAAACAAAATACAATTCAACAACTAAATTCGTTACCGGGTAGTGGGTACAACTTTTCCGTTTCGAAAGATGGTAGCAAAGTTTACTTCAGAAATAAAACGCAAAAGGCAAAAAGACATGGAGGAAAGTATTCAATTTTTGAACAAGATATTTTAACAAAAAAAATAAATGTTATACTTACAACAGAAAAAATGATAACTACTCCAATTGTATTAAATAATTCGTTACTATTTTTAGAAGATAATGAACTCAAAGAAATTTCAATTAATGCAAAAAATAGTTTGGGGGGTAAAGCAATACCGCCGGTATATTTTGCTGTAGATAATAAATTGATGAAGTTTAAAATTGGAGAAGACGTAGAAAAAATTTCATTAAATAATATGAAAATAGTTTCTGTGAAATATACTAGAGATAACAAAAACTTAGTTTGTTTAACTACAAATAATGGACTACTTTTATTAGATTTGAATGGGAATATTATAAATAATTACAAAGATGCACATAGCCTAATTAAATTATTTAATAGTAGCTTAGTGGCAATTATTGAAGAAGAAGATGATGGCTCTAAAATTACAAAGTCCCAAATGTATATGGGATTTATTACTTCAAATAAGAAGAGAAAAATATTAAATATGAAAGATGAAAAAGTTTTTACTCCTTCGTGGTCTCCTATAGAAAATAAGATAGTTTATGCTACGGATAAAGGAAATATAAAAATTGTAAAATTAAACATCAAAAGGGAAGAAGCTAAATAATGAAAATAATAATAATTGTAATAATAACTTTTATATTAAGTGAAAAGTTTTATGCCCAGTCAGTATCAGTTGTAGAAACAAAACAAATAACAAATAGTGAGGATGGGGAATTTTTCTTCCCGCACTTTTTTAATAATGATTCAGAGATTGTTTTTACAAGAGCAAACTATATTGGGTTGTTTCGAGTGGATATTGATAGTAAAAATATAAAACAAATTACAAACGAAAACGGAGCAGGGTATAAACCATTCATTTCTGATGTTAGTGAAAATATATTTTATAAATCATTTGTTCTTAAGGATGGGAAGAAGTTTAACTCATTGAAAGAATACAACATAAAATTAAATAAAACTAAGACAATAGAAGAGGAAAAACGTTTACTGAATTTACCAAGCCAAACTAACTCTAGTAAGATTGCTTACTTGGTTAATTCTTCATACACAACATTTGCAATTACTAAAGAAGAATTATCTAAAAGTAATAGCAAATTGAAATCTATGTATGTTGATGATAATCAACTATATTTAACAGAAAATAATTCAGCAAAAAACTTTAGTCCGTTAGGAAAAGGAGTTTATGTGTGGGAATCTTTTTCAAAAGATGGGGAGAAAGTAGTTTTTACTTTTGGTAATAGAGGTACTTTTATTTGCAATTTGGAAGGTAAGATTTTAAATAATATTCCCGAGGCACACTATCCAAAGTTTTCTCCGGATGGAAATTTTATTTTGTATATGATAGATAAAGATAATGGTCATTCTTACACATCGTCTGATATTTTTGTGTATTCATTAAATGATAAGGAAAGTTTTCAAATTACAAATACAAATGATACTATTGAAATGTATGCTGAATGGTCGAAGATGGGTAATAGTATAGTTTATCACACAACTGCCGGTGAAATTTACTTAACAAAATTAGATATTCAAAATTAGGGAAATATGATGCTGAAGAAAACTTTAACTTTATTTTTTATTGTTTCAACGTTACTAAATGCTCAAGATTTTACTGGAATAAGAATCTATATAAATCCAGGGCATGGTGGACATGACTCCAACGATAGACATATACTTGCAACTAATTTTTGGGAATCTGAAGGTAACTTAGCAAAAGGACTTTATCTAAAAGAGATTCTTGATTCTTTACACGCAACAACTAAAATTAGTAGAACTCAAAATAGAACTCAAGATGATTTGGTTTTATCGGTTATCTCTGCTGATGCAAACAATTTTAATGCAGATTATTTCCATTCAATTCATAGTAATGCTTTTCAGGGGAATGCCAATTATTCACTTTTGCTTTACAAGGAAGTAAATGGTTCTCCGGTATTTCAGGATGCTAAAACAATGAGTACAATAATGGTTGAAGAAATATATAAAGCTCATAGAACAACAACTAAATACGTAAGAGGTGATAAGAGTTTTTTAGGGTTTAACCTTGGAGTCCTAAGGGATTTAACAATGCCGGGTACACTATCCGAAGGCTCCTTTCATGATTATATTCCTGAATCTTGGAGGCTGAGAAGTGAAGGCTACCTGAAACATGAAGCATGGGCAATCGCAAAAGCATTCGTTCGTTATTTTCACTTACCAAGTTTACCTACGGGTGAAATTGTCGGTGTTTTAAGAGATCCTTTTGAACAAGTTAGTTATAATTATATTACTTCTGCTGATGGTAAAGTTCCACTTAACTTTGTTAAAGCCACTTTGGTTCCTAGTAATAAAACTTATAATGGTGATTTTTTTAATAATGGGTTCTTTCTTTTAGATGAAATTACTCCGGGAATCTATGATGTAATTCTTGAAGCCGAAAATTATGAAAAAGATACAGTTAAATCTGTTATAGTTACTGCAGGTAAAACATCTTTTACCGATAAATTTTTAATTCCAAAACCAAATTATTCAGTTCCGGTTATACAAAGTTATTCACCAACAAATACAGTTGATGTTAGATTGGATTCAAAATTTGTATTTCAGTTTAGTGTTAAGATGAATCGAATTGGTGTGCAAAATGCTTTTAACATAACTCCTACTGTTCCCGGTAGTTTTAGTTGGGAACAAAATAATAAGAAAATGACTTTTACTCCATCTAACTTTCTCGCAGGTGGAACCAATTACCAACTAACAATTTCAACAGATGCAAAAAGTTATACAGATGTTGCTTTAGCTGAAAATTTTAATTATTCATTTTCAACAAGATCAAGTTTGAAAGTAGTAAAAAGTTATCCGACAGATGGATTAACAAATGTAAGTACAACAGTAAAAATAAAAGTAAAGTTTGATGCTTCAATTGAACAAGCATCACTTGGTGGAAATGTGTTGTATCAAGATGTAGAAGGGAATAATGTTGCTTTATCAATAGATGAAGTTGATTATGAAAATGGATGGATTATTTTTGGTTCAAAAGAACCATTAGCAACAAACACCATTTATAAAGCATCTTTTCTTAGTGGAATAAAAGATAAAGAAGGTTCTAATCTTACTGAAGATATTATAATAACTTTTAGAACTGAACATAGTTTAGAAGTTTCAGGAACAATAATTAATGATTTTGAAGAGATTGGATCATGGTGGCAACCGGAGCAAAGTGGTTCTACAATCGGACTTATTGGGGATAATACGTCATTTAGTATTTCAACAAAAAAATTTAGAAGTGGAACTCATTCCGGAAGATTGAATTATGTCTTTTCAGATGATTCGAATGGAGTTTGCAGAGTTTACAATGAAGCAGAACCTGAATTAAGTGAAACAGGGCATGGATTTGGAGTTTGGGTTTATGGAGATTTTAGTGCTAATATTTTGGAATATTGGTTTAGAGATAATCAAGAGAATAATATACCATTAATTGTTGATACGCTAAATTGGACCGGGTGGAAATTTAAGGAGTTGGATATTAGTAGTTATAATAATTTGAAATTTCACAGCTTTGTAATTAGGCAAAATCCAAATAGAGAGAGAAAAGGACAAGTTTATTTTGATGGAGTTATTACTGAAATTATTACAGACCTTGAAAAGGATAACCATAACATCCTAACTGAATTTAAGTTGGAACAAAATTATCCAAATCCATTTAATCCAACCACAACAATAAAATATACAATTCCTTTGTTAGAGACGTTGTATGCAACGTCTCCACAAGAACATTTAACATCATCTCAACAAGTACAATTAAAAGTTTATGATATTTTAGGTAGAGAAGTAACCACACTTGTAAACGAAATGAAATCTGCTGGAAATTACGAAGTTAATTTTAATGCAAATAATCTTACAAGTGGTGTTTATTATTATCAGCTTAAAGTAGATCATTATTTGGAGACGAAAAAAATGATACTTCTAAAATAGTTGTTTTAATAGAAAGTTTAAGTTTTAATTAAATAGTATGTTAACACACTTCAATAATTTGAATATAGCTAAAGAAAAGTATGAATACATTTTTTGAATATGAATTAACTTAAGACTTCTAAAGAAATGTTTAGGATAATAAATATCACTTGAGTTCTGCATAAGCCTTGAATAATTATATAAAAATGTAAAAGTAGAATACAATGTTTGTTCTGAAACATTAAGAAATTTTTCTTAAGTTAGCCCAGCCTCCATTACTCAATAAAAATATTATCTCAGTAATATCTATTGCAATTCTTAATAACTCCTATTTATTTGCTAGGGATTTTTAAGAATATGAAATAAAAATAACTATCATGAGGAAAGAGGTATAAGTGAAAAAGACTAGTTGGTATATTGTGATTATTGGATTACTACATTTTGGAAATATATTTGCGAAAAATGACAATTTGTGTTTAAACCCTAGTTTTGAAAAAAATCTTGAACACTGGTTTACAACATCAAAAGAAAGTCCTACTTTATTTAAAAGAAGTTCCAAACGTTCGTTTGAAGGGAAGTTTAGTGCTTATATTAAATCGGATAAATTCAAAGCCGGAATACGAACAAATACATTTGATATAACTAAAGACAAAGAATATAAAATTAGATTCAAAATCTATGTTAAATCCGGAAGAATACAAGTTTCTGATAATTCAAATAGACTAGGTAATTTTCTTAAAATTATTAAAAATACAAGGAAATGGGAAGATATTGAAATAATTACAAAAGCTTCTGAAACACGTAATGAAATAATAAACTTTACACAACATAATTCCACATATGCAGAGTGGTATTTAGATAAAGTAGAGATAGTTGAGGTTGAAGATAATAAATTGCCTCAAATAACAATAGATCCTAAAGATCAATTTGTAATTGAAGGTGATTCAGCTTTTTTTTCTCTTGAAGTTAGTGGAGCAGGACCATTTCAATATCAGTGGTTAGAGAATGAAATTGATAGTGTTGGAGTTGATAGTTCTTATTATATAATTGACACAACAAAACTATCTCAAAATGGAAATATATACAAGTGTATTGTTACAAATTCGTTTGGTTCTGATACAAGTAAATTTGCATTGTTAAGTGTTAGCAATAAAAACGGGGCTATTAAAAATCAAAAATGGGAAACTATATTAAAAAGTGAATCTAAATACAAAAATCCATATAAAGATGTTACATTAAAGGTACAATTCTATAATTCGGATAGTACAATTAAATATGATTCTTATGGTTTTTGGGATGGTGATTCAATATTTAAAATACGTACTTATTTTCCCAATACTGGAATTTGGAAATGGGAAACAACATGTTCTGATACCGGTAACAAAGGGTTACATAAAAAAAGTGGTAGTATAACAGTAAATGAATATAGCGGTGTAAGACAAATATATAAATCTGGGGCTTTAAAAATTTCCGAAAATGGAAGGTATTTAATTCATTCAGACGGTACACCTTTTAAGTGGATGGGTGGAACAGCATGGGCATTGCCAATGGCTGTTCCATACAGTGCATGGACTACATACATTGATGATAGAGCTTCTAAAAAATTCAATATTATACAAGTCGCTCCGGCTAAACGTAATGGTACTAATTCGTTCCAATCATATCCTATAAATAGGAAAGGTGATACAAGTTTTGTAGCTGATGATAAATGGAATCCGGCATACTGGCAAGAATTTGATAGGTTTATTGAATATGCTAATTCAAAAGATATTGTTGTTGTAATTGTTGGTTTAGCTGAACCGGTTTATGACATTCCCTCAAAAGAAAATGCAAAACTTTTTGCAAGAAATTTGAGTGCGAGAATGGATGGATATCATGTTCTTTTGGCTCCTGCTTTCGATATCTATCAAAAAGATTGGTATAACCATTATGATAGTGTCGGAGCCTATATTTCTAAATCACATAATTTAATAACACAACATCCGGGTACACCGGGAAGTGCTTCAGAAAATACTTTTGCTTCACACTTCCATGACAAAGATTATTTAGAGTTTAGTCTAAATCAAACAGGACATAATGGAGGAAACCTTACCAAATGTTATAAAAGAGCAAGAGAATGGAATATAAAATTATGGAATGATAAACCAATAAAACCGGTAATAAATGCTGAAGCTTACTATTCTTCAGGGAAATATGCCGGTAAGTTTTCAGATGATGTGTATAATGGAACAGATGAAAATGCTAGGGCATTGGGATGGTTAAGTTGGCTTTCCGGTTCAATGGGTTATACATACGGAGCAACTGGTATCTGGAATTATGGCGTAAAAACAAATGATGAGATATCTATTCCATTAATGGATGCAATTAACTATAAATCATCTACTCAAATGAAATACATGGTAGAGTTTTTTGATTCATTAAGGTGGTGGGAGTTAGAACCTCAGCATTCTGCAATTAAATCAAATGATAAAAATGAAACAAAAAAAATGGCATTAGCTATTTCAGGAAATGGAAAATTTGGAGTAGCATATTTGCCTAACAATAAATCAATAACAATTGACATGAGTAAATTTTCTGTTAGTACAAATGCTTTATGGTTTAATCCTATTACTGCAGAATATACAAAGTCTGATAAAAATATAACTAACAAAGATAAATACAATTTTCTACCTCCAACTAGTGGGGAGTGGGTATTATTACTTGAGGATAGTCAAGAATTACATAAAAAGGCAGAAAGCAGTTTAAGTACTCAACCTACTCAATTTAAGTTGGAGCAAAATTATCCAAATCCTTTTAATCCAACAACTACAATTAAATATTCGATTCCAAATATTGTAGGAAAGGAAGATATCCATCAAATACAAATAAAAATTTATGATATTCTTGGAAAAGAAGTTTCCACATTAGTGAACTCACAACAGAAATCTGGAAAATATCAAATTAAATTTAATGCGAATAAACTACCAAGCGGAGTTTATTACTACCAACTTAAGGTAGAGAATTATGTTGAAACAAAAAAGATGATACTTATAAAATAAAATATTTTAATAAATAGAAACCTCTGAAAAATTAAAACATTTCGCTACATTAGACTAATGGAGCAGAGGCGAAGTATGATTTAAGCTGTT
>JAUTBQ010221782.1:0-20740 GCA_032361185.1 Lepetodrilus ovalis | reverse complement strand
CATCGCTGAGAAGAGGGTAGACCGATGCCTACCCGATACAAGCCGCAAGACCACATCCTCCCGTTGGAGGTTGCGCCAGGCGACCAGAACATCCTAGAGCAGCGAGAGATTACGATTCAGTCGTACCAGACGACAGTGGCATTCGACTACGATAAGCGACAGCCCATATGGTTTACGTGGTGCGACGTCATCGTCGATACCGTCGGCATTCATTACTATCGAGACGAAGATGGGCTTCTTCGGTTCACGACCACCGGCGGTGGCCGACGCATCACGGACGAGAAGCTCCACGAGTTTAACTACGCCTTCTTGGGAATCCCAAAGGATTCCGTGGTCAAGCGACAGTTCGACCTCGATAAGCTCCGCGAGCTCTGCTTCGACCGGTTCGCCGAGCGGCTATATATGCTCCGGTTCTCGGATCCTTCTGGGAAGGAATACCAGAGCATCGACCATGCTCTGTTTCAAAGCCGGGAATACATCGCCCCGACACAAAACGCCTGAGGGAGATCGAAGACGACGCGCAGGCCAAGATCGAGTCCTTCGACTCCGACGTCACGGTGAGCTCAGGAGATCTGGCGTCCCCCATCAAGATCCGCTTTTTCATCCGCGGGTTGAGCGGGTCGCTGCGTCTTCGATTTCCGAAGATTGGCTACAAGAATCAGCTCAAAACGGTGGAGGACCAAGCGCGTGTCTTCTATCGGCTCGTGGACATCGACGGTGCGGTCGGTCCTCGACGCCGACTACTACACGCAGGAGCGGCGGTCGCTCGAAGAGCTGGAGAAACTCAACCCGAACTTCCCACTGTTTCCTGATCTGGTTGACTTGGCGCCGTTTCGTGAGGTGTTGACCAGCGAGGAGAACCGCCAAAGATTCCTTACTGACGTCGATGTCGACGAACGCTGGACCACATGGCTTCCACACCTCCGGGCCATCGACGAGCTTCTCCTCTCTGACGCCATCCGAAAGAACGTGGCCGGGCACCTCGCGGATCTCGCGAAGCGGGACCAGGCTCGTCTCGTCTCGCTGCTGGTGGCCTGCCAGGCAGACCCAAAAATTTATGGCGTGGGCGCAGTTGCAAGCCGTGTACTCGCAGACAGGCTACGAAGCACTTCCTGTGGAGATGCGTGCTCACGTGGAGCAGAGCCTTCTCTCCTGGTCTATCGATCACGAAGACGAGTCATGGGATGTCGATGTCGCAACCGGTGAGATCAGCGCCCTGAACCTGCGGTGGGGAATCGATGACATCGTGTTCGAGGTGCTGCCGGCGGTGGTTTGGAAGCTTGCGGGGATATTGCACGCGCGCCTCATGGAGGACGGCACCGACACGGCCGCGCTCCTCGAGAAGTTCAACTGGTGCATGACCGTCGCCAGGGAGCTCCCCACCTATCAAACAGGGGCACCCGCTGCATTACGGCTCGTCGCCGCCAACAAGGTCCCAGAATCTACCGTCGACGCGCGCCGGGTGCTTAAGGACCCCGTCGATGATCTCCGTGCGCTCGACGATGCCATTCTGAATCAGTTTGGCCTTTCGCTGTGGCCGCTCCTGTCCATTACGCGTTCCGACAAGAAGGTTGTGATTGCCAACAACGGTGTCGGCGCCGCGCTGGCTGTCACCGCACATGCCAAAGGATCTAACAGCGATAAGAAGCCTGCTCCTGTTGACGTCCTGCAGAACGCATCCATCTCGCTTCCCATTGAGGTCAGCGCAGACACGCTCGAGATCACCTTCGAGAAACTCGGGCGCCAGCATCAGCTTACGCTGCCCGTTGGTGGTGACGCGGCTGTCGCGCCCGAGGAATCCCCCGATAACGTCCGTGAACTTCCCGCACGGATCAACCGAAAGAGGCTCCAGGCGCAACGCAAACATCGCCAGGAGATTGACCCTGAAGGGGCCGTCGTCGGATCTAGCCCGGCCCTGCTCAAAGCCTTCGAAGATATTTACTACTCGAACAAGATGGATGGAGCAGCCGCGGTGCTCATCACCGGAGAGCGCGGCACCGGTAAGACCCACATCGCGAGATTGATTCACAGCTCGAGCGACCGCGCGTCGCATCCCTTCAAGGAGGTCAACGCTGGCGGCGCTGGCGGTGACCTCAATATCCAGCGCGGCGAGTGGGTCGGGTACGGCAAGAACCACGGCATTCATGGAATCGATAGCAAAGGAAGAGCCGGCCATCTGTTGCACGCTTCTCGGGGCACAATCTTCGTGGATGAGTTCGCCAACCTCTCGCAGGACCTACAGGTCATCTTCCTGTCTGTGCTCGACGGGAGTCATATAGAAAAGGTCGGAGGTGAGAGCGTCACCCCGAACGTCCGCTGCGTCTTCGCAACCAACACCGACGTGGACGCTGCGATCAAAGAGGGGCAACTCCGCGCCGATCTGGTCGACCACATCCCGGTTACGGTTCGCGTGCCCCTGTTGCGAGATCGCCAAGGCGACATCCTCCTGCTTGCTAAACACTTCGCGGGCAATCACACCATCGACGAGAGAAGTCTGATCGCACTCTTGCATTACGACTGGCCCGGCAACATTCGCGAGCTGAAAAGCAAGGTAAACAAGGCGGTCACTCGCAAGAATGGAGACGGCTCGAAATCCATAGACCTCTCCCACTTCGACCTGTCGGCTGACATCATCGCAGCCGTGGGGAAGATGGACGACGACGCGTGTCGCCGCAAGCTGTGGGCTTTGGCTGACGAGATCGCCCGCGACGAAGGCTTCGAGCAAGGCAACGGGCTACAGAAGCACGCTGGAGAGATCATGGGGGGTTGGGGAATCGCAGGCGTCAAAGATGTACAGCGCCTTCGGTCTTGCAGCCTCTATCCCCCGCGCCTCCAAGCGGTCATCGTAACCTGCTTTTTCGCTCTACCTGAGCGAGCAGCGTCTGCTGCTCGCTTCCCCCCTGGGTGCTGACTTTCCTCGAGAGTCGCCAGACTTTCCTTCAGCGCCGTTTGACTTTCCTCATGTCATCTGTGGCGCCGTAACCCCCTGTAAATACAGAACTCCGTTTCTCGGCACGCCCGTCGCAATAACGGGTGGTCCAAGAATCCCCCGCTCACTGAAGCGGATTGAAACGGAGGTCTGTCATGAGAATCCAAACCAACACCCGCGATGTCCGCTGCAAGGACTGCAACATTCTTCTCGGTAAGCGCGATGAGTCCGGTTTCGTCATCCGACGCGGTGAGATCGAGGTCCACTACGCCGGCAGCGGAGTGATCTCGATTCGCTGCTACCGCAGGAACTGTAGCGCACTGAACGTCCTGCAGCTTGAGCCCGCATCCCGTCACAGGGGCTCAGCCGCGTAGTTCCTGATCCACATCACCCAGAGCGCATCGACGCCATAACCGGTCCCCAATGAGCGCAAGACGCCCGGCCAGAAAAGGCGGGCGCCATGCGTCGCACCTGGGAAGCTCTCCACGAGAGCCTCGCGCGTTGGGCAGATTCGTTGAACGCGCATCGAGCATTCAAAACGGAAAGACAGCGGCAGGTCGAGTTCAAGCCCTTCGAGCATCCTGCCGCGTTGATACGGACGGCGCAGCGATCGGAGGACGGCGCCGAGCTGGACACGACCCTGCTCTGGCCAGCGCTGGACGCGACCTACCGCCGCATGGTGTGGAAACACTTTCGAGACGATCCGGACGCGCTGGTCTCGGAGATTGGCACGCGATTCACCCGCGTGATCCACAACGCCAACCTGAACCGCATCAACCGAGTTGCGGCGACCCTCAGGCTCAACGTCCAGCGAGACATCATCGACGGGTTGAAGCGGCAGTGGGCGGACGAGAAGCGCACCGCTCCCTTGGAGTCCCCGTGGTTTGCCAACCGCACGAACAGTCCGCTGCCCGAGCCGCTGTGCTTGTCCGCCATTCCTTCGGCGTGGTCCCATGAATTACTCATTGCTTGCCTCCTCTTTGAAATGCCTTCGCCGGTAGATGGCGAAGAGCTGGGTTCCGTCGGTGGCCGTTTCGGCCTCCTCGATGTGAAAGTCGCGTCCGGTCTCGAGCACCTGGGGCATCTCCCAGCGCCGGTAGAGGCCGGGCAGACGCTCGAAGGTGTCGGGGTTTGTGGCCGGCGTTGGCCACGTGGTCTCACTCATGGCTCGTCTCCTTCGGCTGCGGTGAGGCGCAGCAGCGCAGCGATTGCCGGGTGCGGCGCCAAGGGTTGGCTGGCGGCCGTGGACTCCGAGTTCTGCCGGGCGCGCCGGTAGACGCGCTCAAGCCCGGTGGCCACCCGGCAATCGCTGCACTTCTGAAAGCCGGCGTGGCCGATGTCGTCGATCTCGACGATGTACTTGAACTTCTTGTGGAAGCTTCTGGGGTTGCCGATGACCGCCATGGTGTTCTCCTCCTATCTCACGCGCCGGCCGCGGCGAGCTCGGCCTCAAGGGCACGGGTGTCCTGGGAAATGCGCAGCACGATGAACTCGGCCGGCTTGTTCGTGGCCAGGCCCACCCTGGCGATGAGCTTGCCTGCGAAGATGACCGTGGGCGTGTTGAGCTGGTCCGAGACATCCACGAAGAATGCCTTGGACGGCTCGCGGCTGCGGAAGGCGCCGTTGTTCATCTGGGTCAATAGGAACGCGGTGATGGTCCGGCGCACCTGGGCGCGCAGGCCCTCGGTGTTGTTCTTGTGACGTGCGAACTGCAGTCCCTGCTTGAGGCTGCGCTCGATGAAGATCACCCCGCGCCGCTCAGCGATGTAGGGGAAGTTGCTGCTGCCCTTGAGCGTGCGTGACCCGTCGATGAAACGCGGTAGGCCCGGCCCCGTGGTCAGTGGGTTGATTCGCTTGGGGTAGACCAGGTCGCGCTTGGCCTCTTCGAGGACCTCGTCGGTCTCGAAGCCGAGCACGCCGAACATCCGCCCCTTGTCGATGCCCGCCGGCGGGTCGTAGACGCCGCCAAGCCTTGCCGAGTCGGTGCGCGAGTAGACCCCAGCGATGATGCCCGAGGGCGGGACCGTGATCTTGTCGGCCGGGCCGAAGACGCTCTTGGCCGGGTTGAGCACCAGCACCCTGGGCCAGTAGATGGCGGCGAACTCGGTCAGCTCGATCAGCGCCGCCGTGGTCTGGACGTAGGTGACGATGTCCGTGGCGCTCTGATTGGCGGGCGGATCCATGATGGCGAAGACCGTGCCGTCGCGGTCCACCTCGCAGTAGCTTACCATGGCGTTGTGAACCACCGAGGTCGCCCTTCCGGGGACGAGCAACAGCGTCAGGTCCTGCACCTGGTCGATGACTCGGATGAGGTTGGAGCCGCTGCGCT
The DNA here is from genome assembly GCA_032361185.1 of Lepetodrilus ovalis. Lineage (NCBI taxonomy): Eukaryota > Metazoa > Mollusca > Gastropoda > Lepetellida > Lepetodrilidae > Lepetodrilus > Lepetodrilus ovalis. The sequence goes on along the minus strand of JAUTBQ010221782.1, from coordinate 15,482 downwards.
CGTCGTTGACGATGCTCTCAATGTAGCGCGCATGGCTTGGGTCCATGGAGATGTTCGGGAAGGTCTCCCGGTAGACGCCGTCCTCGATGACGGCCAGGTCGAAGGCTGTGGCTTCACCGGACGTTGCCGGCTGCACCTCGGTCTGGATCTGATCGGCGTAGGCGCCCGGGTCCTTGCCCTCAACGCGGACGGCATCGGCGGCCCCGGAATCGCTACCGCTGTGCAGGTCGTTGTCGAAACCGAAGGCAATGGCCGTGGCCGCCTGCATTTGCAGGCTCACCGCGGCGCCGGTGCCCAGGGTGCGCAACTCGATGATGCCTCCCACCCCGGCGGTCACCTCGACCGAGGGGATGGCCGCCTCCACGACGGTCTTCGCCTCGCTCACCGAGACCGCGCTCAAGTCGGCGACATTGCCCGCGCCAAAGACAGCGCCAGGCGTGAAGCCCAAGGCGGCGTTGGCGGTGCCTCCGGTGACCTCCACCTGGCTGGAGGTGACCGCGCCGATGTCTGCGAGCGCGAATGGACCCGCGCCACCGGCAGGGATTTGAGCCGCCGGCCCGTTGAAGGTGGCCTGCTCGTCCGCCCCGCCGTCCACCGACAGGACGATGCGATCACCATCGTCGAGGATGTAGGGCTCGGCCGCTTCCGACACCACCAGCGCGGGCGTGGGCTCCCCCGGCGTGGTCAGAAAGCCAAAGGAGCGGACCGCGGTCGCGGTGGCTGGGTCAGAAACGTCGGTGTAATGCACCGTGCGCACGACCCAGAGCTGGCTGCCGCCGTTCTCGAAGAATCCCATGGCGGCGAGCGCTAGGTCCGAGTTGGGCGTGAAGCCGCCGAAGCGATCCTGGAACTCCTCGAAGGAGGTGCAGAGCACCGCCTGGTCGATGACGCCACGCTCGGTGATGCCCACCATGCCGGCTACTGAAGTGGGGAGTCCGGGACACCCCGGACCTTGGGCTCCTCGACGACGACAACCTTGGAAGAAAGAAGCTGTCCGCTCATGGCTTACCTCGCCTTCTTGCGACCGGAGCGCCGCGTCGACCTCCGGGTCTTGGTCTTGGGTTTCGCGGGCGGGTCCTGGCACCGCACACGCAGCTCGCCCGCGCGGATGGTGCGGATGACCTCGGTGATGGTCAGCACCGCCTCGTGGAGGCCAGCCACCGACTCTCCAGCAGGGATCGTCACGACGCGGGCGTGCCTCTTGCCCCTGGTCACAGTGCAGACGCAGGTGCCCAAAGCCTCGCAATAGATGTCGTGGATCAGGTTGATGACCGTCATGCGTCGGGTGGTGTTGATCAGCGTAACTCTCATGGCGTCCCTCCCGGTGCAATGGCCTCGGTGTCCAGACCGAGATCGTCGACCGCCTTGCCGAGATCGATGGGCAACCCCTCGTCGATGTCGAAGCCGCGCACCATGAAGCTGCAGGTGAAGGCGCGCACGTCGTCCGGGCCGTCGAGGCGGGTCTGGAAGTCTCCCTCGGGGTCCATCTCCCAGCGCACGGCACCGGCGCTTTCGTTTTCGGGATCGCGAGGCAGGTCGAGCCAGCGGTTGCAGTTGAGAAAAGTGGCCACCGCGGCCATCAGGTTCAGCAGCTCGGGACCGCTCGAGCCCACGGTGATGGTAAAGGACAGGTCCACGGTGAACGGCGGCCGGCGTCGCAGCAGCTCGGGCCCGCTCACACCGGGGACCACGTCTTCGTGGGGCTCGTTGGTGGAAAAGAATCTGTTCTCGTTGACCTTCGGACCGGACAGCACAACCGAGGCAGTCGCGAGATGGCGAGCACGTTCAGACCGTCGATGGTGTCGTCGTCGTAGTCGACAGACACGGTCATGCTGACGTTGGCGATGATCTTCTGCTTGAGATCTCGCAGAAGGCCGCACACCAGCCGCGTCAGGTCGGATTCGTGGACAATGCGCGGCCGTAGGAAGCGATAGGCACCAGGCAGTACGACATCTTTGCCGGGCACGGGATTGCCAGCAGCGTCGAGGTTACGCAGGGCGATGTCCACCGATTCCTCAGCGTGAGTCGGCGTGTGAACATCGGCCAGGGAGACCCCGGCCTCTTCGCGCACCGAGAGCACCACGGCCTTGACGTCGTCGAACAGCACAACGATCTGGGCTGCGAAGTCCGAGCCCGTGATGCGCACCACGTCACCGCCGGCCGTTAGGCCGATCACCGGGTTGACGCTGCTGATGGCGGGCACGGCCAAGGTCAGCTCCCTCCCGCCTGTCGGCTCGGTCCTTGTGTTGACTTTTTATCGGACCGAATATAGACTTTTTATGGATCAACTTGTAGGAGGTGGCCATGCGAAACATAAGAGTTTCCGAAAACATCATCCCGGTCAGCGAGTTCAAGGCGCGAGCTGCCGAGTGGCTGAGGCTCCTGTCCGGATCCTCCGATCCGCTGGTCATTACCCAGAACGGCAAGGCCGCAGGAGTTTTGCTTTCGCCGACCGCGTACGACGATTTCACCGAACGGTACCGGTTCATGAAGGCCGTCGAGCAAGGCCTTTCCGATGTCGACGCGGGACGTGTCACGTCGCATGAAGACGTGGTCGCCGAAATGCGCCGCCGCTTCGGCGGTTCTGATGACGAATGACCGGCAAGAAGAAAGCCGGCCGATCGTTCGACATTCTGTGGTCCGACCGGCCCAAAGATGACCTTGCGGCTATCGGCGACTACATCGCCGCGGACAACCCGATCGCTGCCATGCAGTGGGTGGATAAACTCATCTCGGATGTCGAGCGTGCGGCAGCCATGCCGCTCGCCGACCACCGTGACATCCGCGAGGTGTTCAGACGTACGTATCGGATTGTCTACCGTGTGAGGGACGAAGCAATCAAGGTGCTTACCATCTTTGAAGGCCACCGGCTTTTTCCGGAAGAGGCGATCTCGGACAGCGACGAGTGATCTCATAGCTCACCGCCCGACTTGCCGAGCCCTGCAACCATCCCCATGAGCCCGGCCACTCGGCCGAGTAAGCGCTTCTGCACGCCCTTTTGGAACTTCTTGAAGGCCGGGCGCAGGAAGGGGCGCGCCGGGATCTGGACGACCACGACGCCCTTGCCGGAACCACCGCCACCACCTCCCTCTCCAGCGATGCGGAGCAAGGCGAAGAGGAAGCGCCGCATAGCTGGCGTCATCAGAATGATGATCGGGCCGGCGCCGAACTCCTGGGTCTGGGCCACGTCGATGAGCGGCGAGCCTCCCTTGCGGGGCACACCCACGAAGGCCTCGTCACCCTTGACGATGGCGGGGATACCTTTTCGGAGACCGCCAGAGTAAGCGGGGACAGTGGCTTGAACGACTCGCCTCCCGGGGACTGCTTGGTGATGCCCTGGACGATCTCCTTGCGCAGAAGATGTGCCTCCTGGCGAAGCGCGGTGCCCACCGCGGCCTTGAGCTTCACCGGCCCGCCAGCGAGAAGACGCCACGGCCCAGTCGCCGGTCTTGCACGCAGAGGTCATGCGCGCTCCTCGTTCTTCTGGGAGGCCCGGTTGACGACGTCTCCTCGGCGAACGGTCTCGGCCGACAGCTCGAGCATCCGCTCGACCATGTCGATATCTCCCTGTCTGCAACCATAGTGCTCGAGACGCTTGGCGGTCCGGTGCAGATCGGGGATCTGGCCGTAGTGTAGCTCTACGTTGCAGCGGTAGGCCTCGGCCTCGTGGCGGCGCGCGCCGCGCTGGGCACGAGATACCGCCCGGCGAACTTGAGACAGCCGTCTCGCAGGAGCTGCTCCACGTGCTGGTGCTCGTGAACGCAGACGCTGATCTGTCCCCACAGTCCGTAACGATCGTCGGGCACACCAACTTCGAACGGCGTGTAGATGCGCTTGCCGATGGCCATGGAGAGACGCAGGAAGTCGTCCTTGTCGAGCACCTTGATCCTGAAGAGGAACAACCCGACCAGGCGCATCTCCCAGGCACTGTTTTTGTCGATGACACGGGTACCGTAGGCGCGGGTCATGTGTTGCCAGAAGTCCCGGATCAACTCTGAAGTCTGCTCGGGGTTCCGGATGCTCACCCGGTGTGCGATGGTCTCTTTCTCGATACGGCTCATGAGGCATCACCTCCGCACTCGCTCTCGGGCACGCAGGTGTGCCCGGTGCCGCCGTCTTCGTCGATGTCGATCTGACAACAAAACCAGGGCTCGTCATCGCTGGTCATCACCCGCTGCCACTGTTCGTTCGAGTCGCAAATCTCCACGTAGGGGCCATTGTAGCGGGTCTGCATGTTGGCGCAGACCGGAACGCAGGCCTTCAGAGTCGCGGGGAATTCGATCAGGATCATGGTTTCTCTCACGATTTCCTCCTTGCGCCCTGCGGCACCAGTGCGCCGGCCTTGTCGTAGATGGTGCCGAGCCGGTCGCCCGGGCGAATCAGCGCGTCGCCGCTGGCGGTGTCCACCAGACCGAGCCACTCCAGGTCCTTGAAGTGGAAGACCAGGTCAATTCGAGATTTTGGTGCGTTGCCCGAGGCGAGCATGCGGAGCTCCTCAAAGGCCTTGGTGTCCATCCGGCAGAGGACGCGCACGGGCGGATGCGCTCAGCCGATGCCGTCGTCGTCCTGATCCACAAGCACCGGCTTCTTGAAGTCCGGGTCCACCGTCGCCGTGGCGTGGATGTCGAGCCGGTAAAGCTCAGCCAGAAAATTGAAGATGAGCCGGCTTCTCGTGCCAATCCTCGCTCCATGGGCAGCAATGTGATACACTTGAGTTTATAGAGGTAGCGATGAACCAGATAGGCGAACACATTGAGTCGAAACGACGGCAGATTGGGTTGTCTCGGCTCCAACTCGCGAGTCGCCTGGGCGTCTCGATCCAGACGGTCCTGAACCTTGAGAGGGACCCGGCCTACAACCTTGGGAACAGTCTGCTGAGGCGATTGGAAGAGGCACTGCATGCCACTTTTGAAGTGACAATGAAGGAGGAAATCATGAGCACGGACATTACAATGGGGGATGATGAGTTCATTCTGTACATTCGGAAGAAAGAGGAAAAATGCAGCCTCTCGAACTCAGTACTGGGCAAGCAAATCTGGGAATGGATTCAGGGCCAAGATCCGAACGCAGAGAAGGCATCCGAGGGGGGTGTTGATTGCATGTGGGGCGAGTCGGCCCAGAACCTCGGTGAATTCGCACTGCCGACGACGGCAACGCAGTTCACTTTCTCCCGTAGCTTGCTGCCCGACCTCTACGATATGCTCGATCAGCTTGTGGACTGAGAACCCTGTGGCTGAAGAACAGTAAACCGCGCATCAGGCAGCCGACAGTCCAGGCGGCCGCCGAAAGCGAGCCAGGATGCACGTGCGACGAATGGCGAGTGGCACCAGACCCTCGGTTATACCATCGTCCTCAGGGTGTAGCCCCTCGCCTTCGACGTTGCCCTGTCCCTTGGGGAACACACGGCCGTGACGCTGGGTGAGCCTCGGCCCACCGAAACCCGGCTGGTTGGGCGTGCCCACCACGACTAATTCGTTCGGATTGAGGGAAGGCTCGGCGTCCTCGACCGCCAGACGATCAATGCGAATCGGTGGCGCGGGCGACTCGATACTCGGCACACAACGCCCGTCCATGCGGAAGCTCAGTGCCCGAGATTCGAAGAAGCTGCTTGCATCATCAATGAGGGCGGTCAACCGATCATCGCTTGCCTGGGTGACCGTCACCCCCTCGTCGCGTAGATGGTCCACAGGTCGCATATACGTCACCTCCCGCGTCCTTTCTTGCTCGAGCCATTGGCAGCGCCGGGCGAATCATTCGCTCCATCGAGCAGATCACTGGTAGTCAACGCGCCGTCTCCGCGAGGCTCGGACAGCGTGATGTCGTCGGCCGTGGTCTTGCAGGTATCATCCTTCTCCTTTGAGTCAAGCGCCTTGGCCTCGTCTGCGGTGCAGACATCAAAGGCCAGCGGGGCGTGCTCATCGATGGCCGCCTGGCGCACCTCGCGCAGGTAGTCGGCTACGTCCTTGTCGACGCTGTACCGCCCGCTCTCCTCCTGGAACTTGATGCCGCAACAGGTGTAGCTTGTGGCCACGGCGTGAGGCTTGAGCCGGACGAGCAAGGTATCCATGTTCTCATTCTCCTCCGTTTACAGCTGCACGTTGATGGACTGCAGGTGCCGGGTTCCTCGGCGTACTTGGTGTCGAAGCGCAGGGTGGCCTCGGAGATGTCCCGGGCCGACTCGACGCGGATCTGACGCCAGATGCCCACGTGGATGTTCTTGGGATTGCACAGCAGGATGACGGTGCGGTCGTTGGTCGGCCCCAGGTTCTCGGGGAAGAGGGGCACGGGCTGCACAGGCACCCCGAGTAGAGGACCGGCGTGTCGCCCACGGCGGTGGTGCGCTCGGCCAGGGTGTTGCGGTAGTCGAGGTCCGCGTCGACGCTGGTCAGAAAGCGCATCGCCTTCTTGTCCCGCAGGTGCTCGGACGGCAGCGTCTTGAGCATGTCGCGGAGCAGGTCCTTGGCGATGGGGTTGGCCGAGGGGTTGCTCGGGGCGAGCGTGTCGTCCACCGGAGCGGCCTGGTTGGTCGTGTTCTCGTCCATCTCGTCACAATGAGAAAGCGGTGTTTGTTGGCGGCGCGGTCGACGAGGGAGACCTCCTCAACCACGATATCGAGCAGCCGGTTCACGTCCGCCTTGCCCTTGGCTCGTCCGCTCATGCAGCCCTTCGCTGTTTGGGATCGCCGGCGACAGGTAGCTCTCCGGCACCTTGACCTGGCCATTGACCCGGAATTGGTGCACGACCTGGCGGGCCTCTTCGATCAAGTAGATGTCGCCCTGGGCGTCTACAACTGCGTATTCCGGTGAATCCTGCCACCTGAGCCCCTTCGCTCAACCTCAGCTTCAATCAAATCCCAAGTGGCAAGTTTGAGTCAAGAATCCTGGTGGATTTTCTTCCGATATGATGTCCCCTTCCACTTGATTCTATAGGTCCCATAGACGATCCTGTCCATGATGGCATCGGCAATAGTCGAGCCACCGATCAGTCCATGCCGGTCTTCAAGAATATCCAGTAGTGCCAGAGGAGCCTTCTCATCAAAAGTACCGAGGCCGAAATCATCAAGAATCAATACGTCTGCTTTATAGATTTTCTCCAGCAGTTTCAGGTCTGAACCATCCCTCTTTGAGAGAGCCCATCAAACACCCTGTACTCCGCGGTAATATCCCTGGTCACAGGCATGATGCCCAGAGCACTGCCTATAAAGCTTTTCCCCAATCCCGTGGCACCTGTGATCAGGATATCCTTACCTTCGGTGATCCACCGGCCATCAGAGAGTCTGAGCATCATGCTTTTATCCAGATTCCGTTTCTCTGTGTAATCCAATTCAGCCACCGATGCCTGGTAACGGAACGCAACGGCCCGGGTAAGCCTGACCCGTTTTCTTTCATTCCGGTCATTCCATTCGGCATCAACCAGATGTGTTAAGAACTCGTCAATCGTATATTGATCGGTATTCCCTGATGCGGTGGCCATCGGAAAAGCACTGACCATACCGTGAAGCCTGAGTTCTTTTATTTTCGATATTGTGATGAGGGTGTTATTACATGTTTGATCTCCTATTTGTGTATTCATTACCCCGGATATTTTCATGGTTGGACGGGAATAAACTCAGCTGCTTTGACTCGTTCTCTTTCTCGTATCGATCCCTGATATATTCAGACTGTTCTTTGATGAAGTGGTCATTCTGCTGGTTTCTTCGGTGTTGGTAGATACGAATGTTATCATGATAGATGGACACATTCCGTTCATCATAAATAACGTTAACTTTCTTTCCACGAAGTCAATAGGGGACACTGTAGTAATGCTTGTCCTTTTTGAGTTCAACATGGAAATTGAAGGTGACCCGCATATTGTTCTGAAAATCCTTGAGAGGATAGCGGTAAAAGGGAAGTGGTTTGAGATGGTGACTCTCCACTTCTATAAAAAGAGCTTTCCTCGAGATCTCCATTTTCTGGAATAACAGATTGTTATGCTCTTCCAGCTTTTCTCTGATGGCCCGATTCAGATCCTCGCGTGTATGAAAAACCATATGGCGCAGGGGGGCAAAAACCTGTGTATAAATAATCTTTACCGCATTTTCACATGGGCTTTGTCTTTGGGTTTTCCCGCCCGGGCCGGGAGAATAGCACAGCGATAGTATTCGGCGAAATCGGCAAACAGAGGATTCAGATCCGGCTCATATATATCAGCCTTGATGACTCCGGATTTCAGATTGTCAGGGACGATGGCGGATACGACACCTCCAAAGTATCGTAGTGCGTTTTTAATCGATCTCATAAAGAATTCCTGATTTTGACTCAGCGCCGCTTCAGCGTAGATATATTGACTGCATGGGAGTATGGCAACGAAGACTTCTCACTGAGTTTGCTCTCCGGTCTCCACAGAAGTAATCTCCATCTTCTGGCCCGTGTAATCAATGAACATTTTATCTCCGGGCTTGTGCTCATTGTGCATGGAGGTCCTGGCCTCTTCCCTCCACTTCTGGTAGTGGAAGCAGAACTGGGTATAGTGCAGGCCCAAGGGGGTCTCCCGGCGATACTCCTCCCAGAGGAATTGTAATGTCATGCCCGGTTTTTTGAGTTCTCTGGCATATGAAGGGAAGTTCCTTGCAAGCATATCAGCCTTGCTCATAGTCCTTTTGGGCTCGGAGCAAAGCTCTGCAAGTTTCCTGTCATTCATCTGCTGGAGAGTCTCATGATTCAAGCCATGAAACCTTGCTTCCCCGATGGTCTGAAATACAATCGGCCGGGATACACCGGTCGCTTGGGCGGTTTGGTGCCGACTCAGTCCCGCCTGCTCTTCCAGCCGGATAATTTCTCTGATTTTCTTCATTGCGGTCCTCTTCTTCGGCACTGGAATCACTCCCCAAGTCGCTCTTTCAAGGAGAATTGTGGCCTGTTATTGAGAGGTGAGTCGGAGGGGGCAGGATTCCGGAAAATCTCTAAAAAGTGGCAGGATTCATCCGAAATATCCATACTCGAGATATTCAAGCTCATATCAACGAAATCTATGGTCATAATCTGTCCCCGGGGAAACAATCAGCACAATTACAGATTCTGTACTGGAGCGAGCCAAGGAATGGCAAACCGTCCCCTTCAGCCTGTCTATCCCATTATTTTTCTGGATGCTCTTGTCATCAAGCTCAAGCAGGACCGGGTCGTCAAAAAAGCTGTTCTCTATGGTGTTATAGGGATTAACCTGGACGGGCATAAAGAATGTCTTGGGCTGTATCTCTCCAAAGATTCTGAATCATCAAGGCATTGTCTCACAGTGATGAATGAGCTGAAAAACCGCAGTATACAGGATGTTCTCATTTTTTCAGTTGATCATCTATCTGGAATATCGGAAGCCATTGAGGCTGCGTTTTCCCATGCTGAGATCCAGAAATGTGTCGTCCATCAAATACGGAACTCACTTAAGCATGTTCCCTGGAAAGAACGAAAAGCTGTTACAACTGATTTGAAGAATATCTACACTTCTGACACTGAGGAATCAGCATTATGCAGTCTTGAAGATTTTGAAGATCGCTGGAACAACAAATATCCGCATATAGCCAAATCCTGGCGAAAGAACTGGGTTGAGTTAGCTACATTTTTCAAGTATTCCCGTGAGTTGCGGAAGCTTATCTATACAACAAATCCAATTGAAAGCTTCAATAGATCTCTGAGGAAAGTTTCGAAAAATCAACCGGTGTTTCAAACTGAAGACTCCGTGATTAAACTTTTCTATCTATCAACAATTAATCTCCAGAAAAAATGGACAATGAAAACCCGGGATTGGGGTACAATATATTCGCAACTTATGATTCAGTTCACTTTAGAGATTGGAACGGTATTTACAGGATGATTTTAGGAGAAACACAGATTATCTGACACTCTCCCATAAAACGATGTTTTTTCAGAACATCAAAAATTCATTGCAAATCTGAACAATCCTTATCGTCTTTGGCTGTATCCGGAGCATCATCATATGCTGTTCGGCTGATACCCAATACAGCACACGATTTCGTCACTGATAAATCCTTATTATTCAGATCCAATAAAATGGATATTCCCCGTACATTTGTCGGTATTTTTAATGGAATCATTTTCAATTTTCATTTTATCGACTGTCTCAATCCATCAATTTAGCTCTTCTTTCACATGTTTCATTTCGGTATTTTTTTTATTTGGTTACTCGAAGAAATCTGCAGCTACTTCCAGTAACTGATTTTTCCATTGAGATATTTTGTTCGGATGTACTTCATACTTCTTTGCCAATCTCTGGATTGTTTTTCCTCCTTCAAATTCACAAGATCAACTTGTGCTTTCAATACTTTATCATGCTGTTTTCTCATTGATATATTATAATCAGTCTATTTATTTTGCAGAAGATTCTACACCTTAATCCTCATGAAAAATTATTTTAACATCTGGGATCATTATAGATCTTTAAAAGTAACCGATTGTCTGTCCATTTCATCAGAAAAACGAAGATCTCCAATATGACAATGAAAGTCTATTATCATAAGACCATCAATCAATAAAATAGCTTAATCTATAATGACCATTTATTGACATAGAATGTCAATAAATATCTTGACAAATCCAAATTTCCGTTTGAGAATGTAATTATTTAGTAAAGAGGAGAAGAGAATGAAGCAAATTTTATTAGGACTCGTTATTCTGGGGTGTGTCATGCCATTGATGGCAGCCGGAAGTCCAGAGTCCAATGAGCTGGTAGTTTATTCACCTGCTCCAAAGGAACAGATAAACCTGATTGTTCCACTTTTTGAAGAGAAATATGGTGTAATCGTTAATGTAATAGAGGGTGATACAGGAGCAATGTTCAACAGAGTAAAGGCTGAAGCTACAAACCCACAGGCTGATGTGGTACTCACAGGAGGAATAGATTCCGGAGGTAGTTTCAGAGAATATCTTGACGATTACATCTCAAAAGAAGATGCAAATCTGTTCACATCTGCAAAAGATCACCCATGGTATAATGCTGTATTTCTTCATCCTATGGGAATTATATACAATACAAATCTTGTTAAAGAGGGAGAAGTTAAAGGATGGATGGACTTAACTGATTCAAAATGGAAGGGAAAAGTTCTTATGCCGGATCCAAGAAAATCCGGGTCAGCTTTTGGAGAATTGATTATACATCTTCATACATTTGGCAGAGAAGGCAAGGGATGGGATTATTTTAAAATCCTGTATAAAAATCTGACAGTCACCACATCATCAAGCCATACCTATAAATTTGTTGCATCAGGAGAATTCCCCCTTGGACTTACCCATGAAAGGAATGCATACAAATACAGAGACGGAGGGTCTCCTGTTGGATTCATATACCCGGAAGAAGGAACAGCGGTACGTCCTGACGGGATCTATCTGGTGAAAAACGGACCAAATCCAGAACTTGCCAAAAAATTTATAGACTTCGTTCTGTCAAAAGAGATAATGGAAGCTCTTAGAGATACAGGGTACCGTGTTAATCGTATTGATGTTGATCCTCCTGCAGGATATCCACCTATTGATGCTATAAAAACTACTGCAACAGAATATGATCCGGTTTGGGCATCAGTAAACAGAGATATGATTCTAAAAAAGTATACAGAGATTGCTGAATCAAATTAAATATAGCAATATACAATAAAAATCACAAATGCCGGGATTATTTCCCGGCGTTATATTCATGGAGGGAACATGGCACCGGTTGGAGTTAAAATTAATCATGTAAGTAAGTATTTTGGGGAACTTGCTGCAGTAGATAACTTGACCCTGGAAATAAAGCCAGGAGAATTATTCACACTCCTTGGGCCATCCGGATGTGGTAAAACTACACTACTTAGAACCATAGCAGGTTTTTATTATCAAGATAGCGGTCAGATAAAATTTGATGAAACACAAATTGATATCCTCCCTCCACATAAAAGAAATACAGGAATGGTTTTTCAAAGTTATGCTATTTTCCCATTCCTAACTGTCTATGACAATATCGCATATGGCCTTAAAGCTCACGGTGTCCCAAAATCAGAACGAAAAGAAAGAGTCATGGAAGCAATAAGACTAGTCAGACTAACAGGACTTGAGAAAAGACGACCAAACCAGCTTTCAGGCGGTCAGCAACAAAGGGTTGCAGTTGCACGTGCCATAGTAATAGAACCAACAGTGCTCCTTATGGATGAACCACTATCCAATCTTGATGCAAAATTAAGGGTAGATATGAGAGTGGATATCAGACGCCTCCAGAAAAAACTGGGAATAACCATGATTTATGTAACCCATGACCAGGAAGAAGCACTGGCAATTTCAGACAGGATAGCAGTAATGTCCACAGGACGTATTGCTCAGCTGGGAACTCCATGGGAAATCTATCACAACCCATCAGACCCGCATGTTGCAAATTTTATCGGTGTCAGCAACTTTTTTACCTGCCAAGCGGGAGTAATTGATTCAGAGGATCAAACTGTAGAAATTGATTTTTACGGTAAGAATTTCAAAGTTTTTTCAGCACTTAATGAAAATACAAAAAAAGTTGTAGCTTCTATAAGACCGGAAGCACTGAGTGTTGTGAAAAAAGGGAAATCACCCTCTGATAAGATCATTTTTAAAGCAACAGTTATAGATACAATATACCTTGGTGCTGGTGTAAGAATAACTGCAAAAACACCTGACAATGTAAATTTTCAGATTCAAATTGCTCACCCCAATAATATTGATGATCTTGTTCCTGATACTCAAATTGAAATTGAATTTTCTCCTAAAGATGTAACAATATTTCCAGAGGAGAGTATGAAAAATGAGAATTAATAAGCTAGCTATAAGAAGACAATTAACGGATGTGTGGAATATACCTGTTCTTATCCTGATTGCCAGTTTTTCAATCTTCCTCCTCTATCCAATTTTTATGGTAATAGAATCCAGTATTGTAAATGTTGACGGAGGTACGTTCTCCCTCTATGGCTACATTAAATTCTTTACTGTTTCTTATTACTATAAAGCTTTATTCAACACTATCTTCTTGGGAGTTACAGGAACTATTGGAATCATGATAATAGTCATTCCTCTGGCTTATCTCTATTCACGATACAGAATTTTCGGACATTCACTTGTTGGGACTGCACTCTGGATTCCATATCTTACTCCAGCCTTCATAGGTGCATACACATGGCTCATACTATTTGGAAAGTATGGATTAATAACCAGTTTTTTTAGGAATATAGGAATAATGATTCCATCCATTGGAGGACTTGGTGGTGTTCTGACTGTCTTTATTCTAACCTATTATCCTCTTGGATTCATTCTACTTGTTGGAGCTTTTCAATCTATTGATCCCTCACTGGAGGAAGCTTCTCATAATCTTGGAGCATCAAATTTCCGACGATTCTGGACTGTTACTGTTCCCAGTGCAACACCATCAATATTAAATGCTTCTCTGCTTGTATTTATATTGATAATCGATTCATTTGGAATACCAGCAATTATTGGAGTGGGGACACCAGTTCTCACAACTCTCGTCTTTGGTGAGTTTACCTCAGAGATGGGAGGACCTCCCGTAATGGCAGCAACAGGAGCAACAATCCTTCTCTTCATCTCTATGTCCATATTGATTTTCCAACGTGTATATTTACAAAAAAGAAGCTTTGTTTCAAAAGGTTCCCGTACTCCTGAAATGATAAATCCCAAACCGATAAAAAAGATTTTTCTAAGTCTCATCTTTGTGACAGTACTTATTTTTTCACTTCTTCCAATTATTACTATAATAATTTCATCCTTCACAGTTGCAAAAGGACCCGTACTGCAGTATGGACAATTTACCCTTGACCACTATAAAAATACAATGTATGCCGTTCTGCGGCCTTTAAAGAATTCATATATTCTGGCTACTATTTCCATGATTTTTGATCTTATTCTTGGGTCCCTTATTGGGTATGTTATTATCAGAAAAGGTAAACGTATGGCTACTTTTATAGATGCCTTTGTAGCTCTTCCCTTGGGAGTTCCAGGAGTACTCCTTGGTATTGGGTTAATACTTGGGTTTTCCAGAGGGCCTCTTATTCTTGTTGGAACTTCATCTATTCTGATTGTAGCTTATTTTGTCAGACGTCTTCCCCATCCGGTTCGTACCGTTTCTGCCATTTTGGCTCAGGTTGATGAAAATATTGAAGAAGCTTCAGTAAATCTGGGAGTACCCCCCATTAAAACTTTTATGAAAGTTACATCCAGAATGATTTTCCCAGGTATTGTTACAGGTGGTCTTCTTGCATGGGCTACATCGATATCAGATCTTACATGTACCATCCTTATTTATCCTGCAAGATGGAAAACTTTAACTGTTGAAACATATTCACAGATAAGAAGTGATGTTTATGGGCCGGCATCTGTAGTTGGAATTTTTCTACTTTTATCTGTTATGATTCCGATATTTATAGTTAATATAATCAGCAATAGAAGACAAACTATAAAAAACAGGAGTGTTAGTGCTAAATAACATTCGCACGATACATAAAGAAACACGATACCGAATAAAATGATCAGGAAAAATTTGAAGTTTTCCACTATGTTTGCCAGCACTATGGTGCAACGAGAAAAGGAATTGCAAACATTATCGACATAAGACCAAGTTCTGTATCAACAATTACCGAAGAACTCCTTGGTCAAAAATTAATCTACTAGGAAGAAAACAGAAACGCAGGCAAAAAGAAGAGTGTCAAATTATCTGTGTTTCTTCTGAAATCATCCTGTAAATACCGTTCCAATCTCTCACTGAACTGAATCATAAGTGCTATTGTACCCTACTCCCGGATTTTCATCGTCCATTTTTTCTGGAGATTCATTGTTGATAGATTATGCTGAGCCCATTTGTCAAACAGCATCCTGAAAAAATAAGATGAAATCCACTCCATCAGGCTGCTACCTGTTCTTGCTCAACTCTAAATGAATACATCTGGTCAGGAGTCCGGTAGTCAATATTCTGGTGGAATCTCAGACTGTTATAAAACCGGAAGTACCGGGCCAATCCTTTTTTCAATTCACGTACCGTATCATAGGCGTGCAAGTAAATATCTTCATATTTGAGAGTCCTCCAAAATCTTTCAACGTAGATATTTGTTTATTGCATGGTAAATTTCCCCAGAAATGCAAGTTGGTCCCAAAATCCACGGGTGGGTCATTTGTCATTGCCGGAGAAGAGAATTCTTCATCCGCAAACTCTCGCCATCAAGGATCAACAGGTGGCTGTAATGTACTAATCGATCAATCATGATGGCAGTGGTCATTTGTTCATCATAAAAGATTGTCACCCAGCGGCTGGACTCCAGGTTCGTTGTCAGAATGATGCTCTTCTGTTCATAGCAATCTGAAACCACCTGGAAGAGTAGACGGGAACCATCACGATCCAACGGTACGTACCCCCACTCGGAATATGTCAATATAGTTGAACATTGTTCTTTGGAATAATCACGAGGCTATCGCCTCTTTGGTCCGATTGATCCT
>JAUTBQ010221671.1:0-20743 GCA_032361185.1 Lepetodrilus ovalis | reverse complement strand
AGCAGTGTATTAGCTATCGGCAAAGCGAGCGCTACCACTCTCGTAGTGGATAAGAGAGCTTCGTGAAAGGATACCCATGTCCGATAGATCAATACAAGAGCGCTATTGTATCTCAGTGGATATGACAGCTTTGTGAACTGGTGCCCCGGACTTCCTACGGAGGACCTCTTCATTACGAAAACAGCAAGACAAGGAAGTCAAGATGGAGTGTTGTCCTGTACCTCATCAGCTCTCATTGTCCAGACCTCATTGCCTATCCTGCCTTGCCTTGACATTGTCTATAGACATTGTCTGATTTCGGTGTCCGTTACCACCAAGGTTTTCATTAGTGGGACTTTGACATGGCATCATATATAGGACTCCCAGTGGTGTTACAGAGATGGTCTCAGGTCAGTACAAACAAAACCAACCCACAAAATGGTCGTGTCCAACTAATGAGCACATTCAATCAAACATTGGTCAAGAACTTTGAGGTCGACAAGTTGAAGTCAAGAAACTTGTCCTAATTAACTTGAAAAGCAACTTACAAGACTTCAAGAACACGGGTCTAGGATATACCTCTTAAGCAAATTGTAATTACATGAAAGCTATTAAAAATCCTGTGAACATATCATCTGTTTGCCATGTACCCCATTACATATAAATATCCCATCCTTTTAACCTTCTGCTAGAAGAAACTTGAAATGCCCAATAGTGCTGTGATAGAAATCAGCCCAGCAGAGAATACAACCTTTACAAATACAAGAAAATAGCCTGGTTTTAACTGCAAACAATTAGCAAAGGATTTTTTATCTATTACTCTCTTGAAATTGATTCAATTCAATTTGCATCTATAAAGGCTCCTTCCTACCTCATACCGTATTGACATTTTCAAATAAACTACTCAATCATGGTCAAATATTCAGCCAGATAAATGGCCAAGTGACCATTTTACCTCAATCAGAAAATAGCTAAACAATCATGAATCCAAAAGAGTATACTTGATAGATTTCCTCGGCAAGACTGGGTTTTTTCTGAAATGTTTAGATCTAGTTAATCATGACAAAGTGTTAAACACAGACACATTTATGGTAGGTTTTACAAAGCAAAATCCACTTGCGTTTGTCTGTAAACTACTACATTGGTATAACCATTTCAATTAGCAGTTTGTCCTGTCTTTCATCGGATACTTGGTTTGCAGTGATCAAAGAGAGAACTGGTGTCTGAGGCGATGGAGATTGTGTACTTCCCCAATCTGCTTAGACATGATAGAAATTACAGACCAGGACGCCATGTATCCGTGCACTTAATATAAAACACTTTGTTTCCCTACAGGGCTGCTGGTTGGTTCAGGAAAACTGATTTATTTTTTTAATTTTTCGTGTCGTTAGCAAGAACTACCGAAAAGAAGGGATGACGAAAAAAAACGGATATGCAGAAATATCGTGAAGCTGTTACGGGTTATCAGTGGTTAATTTAGCTGTAATTAGTCATTAGGGAATACGTTGACTCAGTTGGGGAAAAAGAAAGGCACGTGTTGTTTTGAGTAGCTGCGTTTCTGAATGGTTTTATGATAAAGAAATTTAATCAATTTATCGCTACTTCAGGTGATTTTTAAAAGTCTTTTAAAGAAGTATGAATTGCATTTAATTAAATTACCACAGCTCCACGATATATTAATTGTTAGTGAAAGAGATGAATGCTTGGATTTATGATGCGGAAAACCGATGATGTCTGAATTTATCAAGCTTATTGAAAACACGGATTCATATGGGGTTTTTTCATCCTTGGATGTCATTAAGCTTGAAAATTCAGAAATTTGCATTCAATGAATGATTGACTTATGAGGAATTCAGACCGGTTTTTTTTAATGAAGAATTTCACCGATCATTGGACACAATTTTTAATTCACCAATGTCTATTTGATGCAGGCGCTTTTTGCAAACAACTCTAATAATTTATTCAGGGGCATGACATGAAATCCATTGTCATTTTTAATCAAAGTTTGTCAGTTAGGAAAACTTTTTCAGTCAATATACAACTAAAGGCAGGAAATGGAATGTCTGTGCTACCTGACAATGTGTCATTTAGCAAATTCCTAGAAATGTGCACGGGGAAACATTCTGCAGCGCAATTACTCAATATTGTACATTGTATGCCACCTAGCATGTAGAATATTAATCAACTCAAATAATGCATGCTCCACTAGATGGACCCATACGATCAAAGCAATAAGGGATTCATGTGGTAAACTTCAGCGATCCCCATGATACTAGAATCTAATCAATATTTATGACAGCCAAATTAGAAATATTAATTGAGGATATGCATTAATCATGGTTTTTAATAGAAATATATTAGGTAATCTGAATAATGTGTATGCAATATATATATAGTCAAATTATTTACATATAGAGATTGTCATGAGCATTATGCTCATTAATAGCGTCATTTAAATAGCTCATTTAAAATGCATAAACTGCATCTATTGGCTGTTTGTGACATACCGTAATTACTCTAATAATTCGAACAGTAGAAAATAATTAAATGTGTAGCTGTTCGAATTACATGTATTATAAAGAGATGTAAATTGAAAATAATCTGTGTTCATATTATTATGGACAACCAAATTAAAGCATACAATATATGGTTGTACATGTAATTGAAATGGTAAAGAAAAAGAAAAAGGGATATTTTGTTTAAAATGAAAATATTAAATTTGAAAAATTACTATCTAGGAAATTAAGATTTGGAGACAAAAAAATGGTCATGTGACATGTTCATATTTCTAGGGTCAGGAAAAAAAAGGTATTTTTGACACTTAATTTAGGTGTTTGAATTATTAGAGGGTTCAAATTATTAGAGTAATTACGGTAACCAAATTGGCTTTCTCCAATTCAGAACACTCTAGCTACATGTGGACAAATACAACTCATGGTTCAATAGTGTTTCTTAACACCAGTTGAAGAGATCACTGTGTGATATTTATTCGGCATCACACTGTTATGTGTGTTATCACTTTTTTAAGGCTGCTGATTGGCTGCTCCCAGACCGTAGCAACAGTCCGAGATCACATGGTCATACGCCTGGAATATTCAAATGCAGCTAATTTTCAAGATTTAATGTAATTTCTAACGGTGTGTAAAATATATAATAGTTTCCCCTCAATATAACGCTGAAGTTGCAGTCCATGACATACCCCCCATCTTATAGTACCCGCCTTATACGATATTGCAGGGAAATAACGAAAATAAAAATGGGATCCATGTCTGACCCCGCCTTATATCCGAATCCGCTGTGTATCATAGTGTTATATCGAGGGGGAACTGTACAAATCTTGTGTCCGTCAGATACCATTTATCTTACAACTCATTGTTTTCAAGCATATCTAACTCGCTTTCGCTCGTTAAATACGAATTGAAAACAACTCGTTGTAAGATAAATGGTATCTAACGGACACTCATTTAGTATTCTCTATATATCCCATGAGTGCCAACAGGATTGTCTGTTATCTACAATTTACTCGAATTGATTGAAACCAATCCAATTGTCGATTTAAATAATAAAATCTGACCCAATGAACGCGGCAAGTTTGTAAAATGGGACTGAGGTAGTTTCTGCTAAGAGAGTGACCACACACTTAGTTAATGCCATGATACAAAGATGTTATTCAGGCTTCAAAGGCCATCGGCAAAGGCATCGGCTGCTACATTTCCCACACTGTAAAGAACATCAAGCCAAAGGTCACTATAACCTACTGGCATATCGAGACACATGCAAAGCATATACATCCTAAACCCCAACAAAATCCATGGATACACAACAAAATAATTAAGGACCGGCATATATTTTCTGGGAGAGATTTCTACCAAATTTAGAACTCTGCTTGAGGAACCTGGTGCCAATGTTCTTCAGATGTTTGTCTGAAAGTTCTTTAAGAGCACCAGGATCTTGAAATTGTCTGGAAGTTCTTCAAAAGACTTTTAGCCCTCATAAAATGTCGTATTTCTTGAGTATAAAATGTCAAGCTAATTAACAGGACATAAAAAAAAAAAATTATAATGAAACGAAGCCCATAAGTAATCCAAATTGTGCTTAAAATGATTTTTTTTAAACTTCATAATTATGCAGTTAACAATTTATGAAATAAAGAAATTAATGTCTTATATAGACAGACATTTGAACAGAGTTGAAGAAATTTGAACAGGGTTGAATATTAATGCAAGTTCCTCTGTTTCAGACTGGTGACAAGAATTAAGATACAATAATGCAATTCAGATGAAGGTCCAGCTATCATAAATATTTGTAAATACTTGACTTCTATTATCAACAGACCAGAGTTGCTGCCAAACATTACCAAATTAGAGAAATTCAGTAAGTCGTACGAGGACATACATTTGGAAGAGTGCATCAGTACTGAAGAATTCTATCCAAAGGACGATGGACAAAAATGAGATACTTACCTTTAAATGTACGTGTAAATTATGTCAATTATGTCGAAGACTTTTAGCATTCAGAAAAATAGGATTATTATAGTAAGGCAGACTTATCATTAGACATCTAGCCCATGAAGAGATACCAGAAAAGTGACCAGACAGATCGTCTGTGCCGTAATAACTTTACCCCACAGGCAACCACGGGCACCACGTGTGTATACCCACAGGTGTTTGTTTCCCCAACAAGATACCGGTCAATATTGATACAAGGCCTGAGGCTTGTATATCCGTGCGGTAAACACGTACACCATGCATCGGTTAATGCCCGATTGATTCGTCCTACCTTATTGTCAGTGATATGATTTGATAACTAAATACATCCTGCGTTCTTCGGGGCACTGAAGCTAAACAGCCATATGTCGTGTGGCCGAAATACATACGAAACCAGTGGAAGATGCTTATGTGACCGTGGTGTTATTAACCATTCGAGACAAGCTCCATATACTGGTACATTCTCATGGTGTTTGTTTAATTTATTAATGTACACATGATGCTTCTGATATCTGTATCCAAAAGCTATTGTAGCGAC
This sequence comes from Lepetodrilus ovalis, assembly GCA_032361185.1. Lineage (NCBI taxonomy): Eukaryota > Metazoa > Mollusca > Gastropoda > Lepetellida > Lepetodrilidae > Lepetodrilus > Lepetodrilus ovalis. Next base: position 15,739 of record JAUTBQ010221671.1, on the reverse strand, counting down.
AACCATGTTGAACAATTTACATATAATATCATAGCTGTAATGATGATAATAGTAAGAATATAATAACAATTTATATAATACTTTAGCAGTTATCTTATACATTCTACAAAACAATCAAAAATAAATTTTACAATGACATTACTGAACAATTTAAATAGAATATCCTAGGTTACAGGAATAATAATGAAAATGATGATAATAAAAATAGTAATAATAAATAATAATAATAATACGGTAATAATAATAATAATAATAATAATTTACAAACTTTTCTAGCAGTTATCTTCACATATTCATGCATTCTACCCAGCAATTAAAAAGAAATTTGACCAAAATATATCAATTCCAAAATTGTAATAATTAATGTAACAGGAAGCTCATAAAGCATGTTGAAAGGGTAAAGGATGTTTTGCTAGCTAATGAGCTATAAAACATTGCTATGTTCAACCACTGTAACCTTTCTACGAATGCCATTACTTTCCCCCTCCATCAGAAGACAAGGCGACAGAGCAGAACATTACAAAGTGTTAGCCATTTCCGCATACCTAGTTAGACATAAAAAAAAAGAATCCTCCCAAGTCGGCGAGTGCATTGAGGAGAAAATCTGTTTGGATTAGAACAGCCATGATCCAACAGCAGAACAATATTGACAAGAACGGAACACTTTGGTAAAGCGGTGCCACATCTCTATCACACGAAGCACGCACTGCCCTCGTCCCAGATGTCCATGCTTTAATAGGAGGCCAATGGCGCCTCTTCCAAGGGGAGGCTACTCTCAGGAAACAGTACTGTATGCATCAAATCCCAGCAGATGCTGTTTGGACGACCTTGTGGCAATGAGCTTCATTCCTGCTAATTATCCGCTAAATTGGGGAATATTTACACCCAGCGAGATCCGTCTATACTTTGTAACTTATTGCTTCATAATTCTTCGTAGGCTAATAGATTATAGATGTGTTCTTGACATGAAAATCTACTAAAGACAGAAGGAACTCTTGATGCAAGAATATTGATGTTGTAAATTTTACTTCAATATGAAGTAAATTAAAATCTTCACCCTATTAATGGTTAGTTTTCTATATGACATACGGCAGTCTTAAGCCAGAAGAAAGCTGACCTATTCAGATACATAGTTTACCAATTTGTAGTGCCATTGGGCAAATAGTTTTCCTACTACCTCAGCAACAAGATTCAAAGCAACAATTTTATTCAAGATAATATGATATATACAAAGTAATTAAACCATAATATAAACAACTGATAACCATCAAATTCTTGAGCCATAATCTCTAGCTAATGAAAACTTACCTTCAATCAGCATCAAGAGCCATCATAACAAATTCCTGGAATTCACATATTTCTTACGGAGGACAAAGCCATTAACGGCAACATCAACGTTCCTGATCGGCATCTTGCTGCGATTTATTATTAGAATAATTGTCACAGCACCCATGTTTATATGAAGTAATGGCCATTGCCGGAGAGGTCAATATGATGAATGTACTAAAGCAAAGCGCCTTTACATGTGCATCGCCCTCCTAAAGCCACTGGAATAGATTCACGAGCGGCTACACGAAAAACCAATATATGTAGCACGGGTAACCAAACAAAATCAATGCCATGCTATTCTCCACCAGGCATAATTACAGCCGTGTACTGGTCATTCACATCGGCAAGATACAGCCAGACTCCAATGAAGAACCCTTCAATATACATAACAAAAATTGGAGTACCAAACACAAGTATGAGCGAGTTGAATGCAACAGTTGATGCCCATGTTTAATTATGTTGGTCATGTCTTAGAATAACAAGCGCAGTTAAATGTGTCCACTTGAGTCATAATTTAGTATTGACTAACAAGACAGGTGGCACAATTATGGCTTGACTTCATTAATAAAATGCCATGGAATTTCTAGATGATTGAATGGTCCGTCATCATTTCAAGCTTTCCATGAAAAAAATATGCATTCTAAATCAGTAAGCTTAGTGCAGATGAACAATTTTTTATCAATGTAATTGAACAATTAAAACAAATATCTATGGAAATGTCAAATCCTTCATTTCATCGCCTTCAAGCATTACCAATTCAGGCCCGAGATCCCAAAACGTTTTTGAGTATGACCTAATGCTCAACTCAAGGTTCTGTTCACAAATTGCCACATAAAATTTAAGCTTGAGCGTGAAATCATACGCAAAACGTTTAATAATCTTGGGGCCTGATATACAGATAAAACCATTTTGTTTATACCTGATAAACAGTTCACAGAGTATTTCGACTGAATATCTGAATATCAAAGAAGACACAAGACCCAGGTTTAGAAAGGTTGCAGTGAGTGGCTAGAAGCACCAGACGTGGTTCACATGGAAGCAGGTCTGAACATCTGAACACACTGAGAATGAACCGATACAAGAAGGTTGTCTGGCTGAGAATGATAACCGCATTCCTCGACTACAGAACACCTCTCTCTATCATGATGGCTGCCATTGGAGAAATAGTGAAAGATAATACAGTGCCCCCTCGATATAACAGGTTGGATGCACCGCAGATTCGGATATTACACGGGGTCAGACATGGATCCCATTTTTATTTTCGTTATTTCCGTGTAATATCGTATAAGGCGGGTACTATAGCGTGGGGGCTATGTCATGGACCTGTGTAATCGAGGGAACACTGTAGTCCCAATCCTGTTTTTCATATACCGATATTGATAAAAAAATTAATAATAGTAGTAGTAGAAGTGAAGTAGTAGCAGTAGTAGTATTAGTAACAAACGTAATAATAATGACAATATAACGTGTACATTTATACTTGCAAGCATTGGGCCACATTAATACCCCAACAATGGATTGGTGTTCTAGTAGTCAAAGAATGCATATTGCTCCAAGCTTTTGTCTGATGTCGATGCTTGGAATGTATCAGTCAATATGGATAGAACTAGCATCACTGTATGCAAAATAGCTGGGCTGCATATCACTAGCCAAAAATAATTGTATCTTAGTTGCAAATCTGTTCAAATGGTCAATGAATACTAAATGGCAACTACACAAATATCTAGATATCGAGTTTAATCCAACTGAAGCATACTGTAAAGTCTCACTTTGCATAAACTCGTAAAGGGGTACAAACACAGCAATAGATGGGCATTGAATGCACTAGTAAACTCGACTTTCGACTTTTTTCATAAATCCTAAAATCCTATATAAATCCTAAAATCCTAGTCAATGTTCAGGCATCTTTTCCAGTGTGGAGCAAATTCTATACATACAGCATGGATGGATACAATTTTTCACTTTTGGTGATTTGGTTGATTTGGTTGCTTAAAGTCACTTTCAAAATGTTTTCACTCATATCATGACTTGCATGCATATGTTGCTTGATTAGTCTGGATTTCCACCAGTTTGTATACTGCTAGTTCATTTGGAATGTCAAGCCGCAGATAGAACAATGATAGCCCACTCAGACACAGTATACTGACTCCAAGCTGGCCAGTCCTTGCTTTACCCTTTTAATGCTGAGTGCCAAGCAGGGGAACAACAAGTACCATCTTTCAACTTCTTTCGGTATGATGTGACCGGGAATCAAACCTGCGACTGGGCCTATATTCTAACAATTATGTCACGAAGCCAGCTACCTGTAGTGATGAGTGTACCAGTAAAGCTGTGAACACTAGTACCAGATGGTACTGACAAACCAAGGGTGACAACTGAACTGTCACAGCAGTACACAAAGTTCACATTTCTATTTTTTCTTGACAGCTGTAGAGATAAATTTTCCAAGCTTGAGGGACAGGAACTCCCTTGGAACTCAATAAGCAGACAGCTCAAAGTCGTTTGCAAAACCTCAAAGTCCATAGACTGTCAGCAAGGCAAGTCTCCACCACCCACACCCACACCTCGCCTGTCAACACATCAACACTACCCCACCCCCCACTCCCCCTCCCTAGGGTTACGTAGATCATGGTACAGATGGATTATGGAGACAGTGGACTTAATGTCAGTTCTGTGTATAATACTGTACAGACAACACTCTACCCTACCTCCAATACATCAACTAGTCTGGTTCCTCCATTTACAGTCCAGTCTAAATGATGCTAAAGATCTTTATTTCAGGAATGAATGTTGAGTCATTAGCACTCATTGTGCCATGAAGATAATGGATCACAAGACCAAATTCCATGACTACTGTAACAATGACCCCTGTTTGGTACTACTAAACTATGAAACTACATCTGTCTTATGTATCATCCAAATGCAGTTGTATTTATGGGGCGGAGGGAGACTAATCATAAATAAAATTATCCATAGATGAAATCAATAGCTTCTTTTTTTATATCATCATTTTGAATAACCCAATTTTGAAATATTCATCAGACTGCACCAAAGCATCATTTTAAGACACACTAGCTCTTTGGTAGGGAGATTAACCCCATGTCAGAACAGGCACCTTCAGTAGCCATTTTGATCCTAAACATCATTGCTCTCATGCTTCAGTAAAAGTTGGCATCTCTGCTAAAGTCACAGCTGAAATTTTATTGAATTAGATTGATTACTTATTTGGTGGTCTACCTGGAACTAGTTGACCTACAATATGGATAGTCAAGAGGACTACCACACATGTTGAGATGGTGTTGAACCCTGTGTGACGTTAGTCAAAGGAAAAGACAATGATACAGTCATTATATACATTTTTAATGAAAATATAGTAAATTGGTGTAAAATTCAGATAATGACCAGTTGAAGTGAATGAATTTGTGATTACATGTACAGTGCCCCCTCGATATAACACTGTATTTGGGGTCCATGACATACCCGCCTTATATAATAGTGCAGGTAAATAATAAAAAAATAAATGGGATCCACATCTGACCCAGCCTTATATCCGAATCCGCTCTGTATCGAACAGCCTTATATGGAGGGGGCACTGTTCTTGTACTTGCAATTAGATTATTTAGAAAATTATGATTTTCATAACTAAAATTCATAGCCATGAATTAACAAAGTTTTATGCTCAGAAACTACATACATGTACATGTATTAATCATCATGGCCACTAAAAGATATTGGCTAGCATCTCAGGTATTAACTCGCCACTGAGTTGGTCAATGTATAGTTCCTTATAAGTAAAAACTTGCAAATAATGTGTCTCCTCACATGCTCTCTTAACCCTCTCCCTGCTGCAGGCAACCAGAGATGCCATAAGCAGTAGTGTATGTGCATAATCCGGCAGGGAAAGGGTTAAGATATAATAGTGTCTCTATAATAGCCAACATAAAACAATGTAGTGACTCATATTCAGTCCAACAATATATATATATATATGAGAGTGATTCAAAATCCCTCTTTGGAATAAGAAAAAATCAATGATATATTGGGCATCTCTAGTTTTGTCTCCTGCTTGAAAAAACAAATATACATACAAGATGAAAAATGCATGACAGGAACTGCCTATATAAAATAACGAATTAAATCTATTTCCTATGTGTAAATTAAATTGATATGTCAATTGTGCCTGAAAAGCATACAATACATTAATGGCAAAAATAATAAAGATAGAATAAAAAAGACAAGGAGTGTCCTTGCCATAATATTATTTGTTATTACCAGTCATATATTTTAACTTCAGCAAATCCTCTCACCAAAGATTAAGCTACAGCTGTCAGGCATGTAATAAATCTGCCAAATAACATTTAAAAGTACAAGATTTATGCCAGTATCGCACTTGTAAAATTACAACACAACCCGAAAAAATGTGCAGGGCTGGTTATCTGTAGATTGCACTAACATTTTCCAGACAGGCTGTCATCTGCAGCAGCTAAACTGCCATTGTCATCTTCAGCAGCTAAACTGCCATTGCCATCTTCAGCAGCTAAACTGCCATCTATAGCTGCTCAACTGCCATTGTCATCTGCAGCAGGTATACTGCCATTACCATCTTCAGCAGCTAAACTGCCATTGGCATCTGCAGCAGCTAAACTGCCATCTGCAGCAACCAAACTGTCATTGCCATCCACAGCAGCTAAACTGTCATTGCCATCCACAGCAGCTAAACTGCCATTGCCATCCACAGAAGCTAAACTGCCATTGCCATTTGCAGCAGCTAAACTGCCATCTATATCTGCTCAACTGTCATTGTCATCTGCAGCAGCTAAACTGCCATTGGCATCTGGAGCAGCTAAACTGCCATCTGCAGCAACCAAACTGTCATCTGCATCAGCTAAACTGCCATCTACATCAGCTAAACTGCCATTGCTATCTGCAGCAGCTAAACTGCCATCTGCATCAGCTAAACTGCCATCTACATCAGCCAAACTGCCATTGCCAGTTGCAGCAGCTAAACTGCCATCTGCAGCCGCAAAACTGCCATTGCCATCTGAAGAAGATAAAGTGCAGGTCCACTATGACATATATTGGTTATCCCGAGGATGACATATTCCACAGTTCCCTATATCCCTGTAGACTGATACAAGTTCACACCACTAATCTATTGTGTCTATCAATCAAATTACAGAGTTATACAACATCTCTCAGGACTGTCTCAAAAAGCATCAAAGCTGCAGGGGGTAGTGCTGAAGTTATTTTTCCATTGAGATAGACATGTTATTCTTTCTACCCTCTAGATGCATTGTTCTTTTCCATTCTAATTGATTTCTTCCAAGTTTTACCAAAAAACAACAACAGGAAATAAATTCTGTAAATGAGGATCCTATATCTTCCCTCCTGTGAAGAGTCGAATAACTTTGTGGCTTACAACGGAATCGTTGCGAATTACGATGAGTCAGATAACTTTGTGGATTACAAACAAATCCTCGTGAATTACGACAGATTTAGAGATCCCTGGCTTGTAACCGAATCCACAGGAATTACGACAGATTTAAAGATCCAATCAGCGATGTAGCAATTTACTGATGAGATTGGGGATCCAGGCACTGACTGTTTGCTGTCAAACACCTACAGCAATCAGACTTCGATTAACAATCTGGGTTGCAGCAATTCAGGGAGTCAACACTGGAGGAGAATCAGTTTACCTCCACTGCCGAAATGACATCATGGAGGATAACTGTGAAAACCCCTCCTCGCATACCGCTGCATGTTGAGACTACGGAATGAAGAATTGTGCCCCTGTTTGCTCAGAGTGCGTATCCTGGACCTCATTCTGGAGACAATAGGTTTGTCTCGCTCGGCAAGCAGACCGATTCGAGCACTCTCTTCACTTTGCAATAACTTCCCAATCACAAAAATTGAAATCTGGGTAATAAATGAAAACTCTGACCATAAACAATGTTATTTGCCTGCTAATAGTCGCTTTATTCTCTGCAATCAGGAAGGGTAAACTATTATATTCAGGGCCTGTGTATACAAAGCACAGCGATCATGTGAGCCTGGACACGTTTTGGGGATTTATAGACAAACTCTGAAACGGCTCCATTAGAATGGTTCAATAATGGAACTGGATCACACAGATACTTTTCTAGAGGAATAATGTAACCTAAAAACACAAATACCAGCACAATATTTCTCTATGAGAGCTTTTTCCAGGAATATCGTCCTTATCTGGTCAATAACGGAAGATTTATCTAAATTCCATAATGTACTACATCATTGAAAGGGTTACACGCGTACAATGTACTATTATTGTGGCCATGGAAAAGCGCTCAAAACCGATGTTGTACACAACGACTTCAAGCTATTTATTAGACTATTCCAATGATAATAATATTCTATTTGTCATATCTATCAAATAATATCATTCCAGAAACAATCCAGCAACAATTTAGCGTCCAGATCATGACATACACGTAAGCTTTTGTTTTTCGATTGAATTTGTGCTTTATGGCGCAGCGGGAATATTTCACCATACATGACTACATATAAGCACTTAGATACATATCGTAACAGTATCCCAATCTCAATTCAAATATTTTCTATATAAATACATTTCTATCAACATATTACATATATCAACATACACGAAAGCTTTTGGATATCTTTTTACAATTGAATTACTGCTGTACGTGGCAGCATGAATATTTAACCCTTACACAACAACTATACTTAGGCGCTCAGATATATATTGTGACAGGATCCCAATCTTTATTCAAATATTTCATGTATACTGTACGGTAAATACATTTCTATCAACATATTGCAAGCACGCTACAAGACTATTTTGTTTCCCCCCAAGACACCCTGCCACCCAAACATCCATCATTTCTCACCGTCTCCAAGAACTGATGGCAAATCCATAAGGTCAGGATCTGCCCTATGTAATTCCATGTCCTCAGATGACCTTTCAGTGGCCAGATACTTCACCTGTTTCAACACTGGGCTTTGGGAATAGCCACTGATAGTGGGGTACACATGAAGAGAGTTAACTAAAAGTAAACCATCGGTTCTCACACTCCAAGGATTGTGTTCGTATTGATACATGAAACAGATTGATGGAAAAAAAGCAATGTTCAGTCCCGATTTTTTCTGTAAAGTATTTCCAGATTCTGTGTTTCATATTGATACTTGAGAAAAGATGTGAAAAATACTGTGTTCAATGTCCATTACATTACATGGAATCAGATTGATAGACTAATGTGGCATTTCCCATTCTTACTTTTCTGGAATGTATTGAAACATATTGTATAATCAAACCCTGAAAAGATTCCTGAATATATGGAATTTTCAAAATGTGATGTTACAATTGCTATATAAAGACTACATAATATTATACCAAATATATGTCATTATTCTTGCCAATAATGCATCAGCTTCATGGCTTAACGCACCAGCATCAATAACAAAACAAGATATCCCTGGACAAAAATTGTCTGGAAAGAAAATAATTCCACAATTCCCATTATTAATATAGACTTCATATGAAACCATGACAGTTTTTTAATCGAAGGGACATTTCCCATTCACGAAAACTTTAAAAGAATAATTGGTTATATGAACATCTCCAGGGATTCCAAACGTCCTCAGATAACCTGACCGCCGCTAAATGCGGCACCTGTTGCAATAAAGTGAGTCTTCGCAGTCTAAAGTGAGTCGCTGCCATCTCGCTTGTAGGTTATCTAGGGACAGATCAAAGTTCTCACTAACTGTTTTCACAACTGACCAAAACTGGCAAATGCAGGTGGTCACATTGACCTGTTTCTCACAATTTTATTCCAATCATGAATCCTTGCTGAGAAATCAACACTTTCAAGTCTGACCAGAAAATTAACCATCATAACGAAAATAAAAAACATTCAGTGTAATATTGTAATATATTAATTTAAATAGATTTTGGTCAACAGTAATATTTCATATATCAAAGGGAAACCAAATTAAAGTTATTAATGAAATATGCGTGTATTAGGACATTTCTTAACACTGACAGGTAATTGATAAAAATTATATTTCATTAATTAGAACTGTGACCATACCTGTATATGCTCTACTTGTATCTTTTAGTAAAAAATTACATATTTTAGAGAGTAATTAGTGATGAGAAATTCAAATTAATAGGAACAGTACTGTACATAATTTTTACCAGCACTTTTCTAAACTCCAAAAAGAGCTTGTTCCTAGTATTTCCAAATTTACATCTTTATCCATGTACGATGGATATAATGCTATAAAATTGATGCATTACATCAAGACAAGGATCTAATCATTGAAGCTGTGACAAGACCCGGAGATCAATACAATATTTGATATAATCCGATAGTTTCAGCACTATGTACTTGCGGTAGATGTCAGGGCAATTACTGAAAATGAGCAAACTTAGTACACAGATTTTTTTCAAAATATTTTTCAGAACCTAGACCAGCAAATAGTTCCAAAAGTTCCTTACAATATCACTATTGTTCAAATTTCTTTTAGCTGGTCTGCGAAACAGTATGGATTGTAACATGACCCTCACTGTAGATATAAGGTTGTATTAATAAAATACAACATTTTATATAGGGCCCATAAAGACATGTTAAAAAAACAACGTGAATAAAATGTAATACAATTAAGGCAAATACACTGAAAGGAACTCTGGAGGGGGAAACAGTATCATGAGATTAAAGGCAATAAGCAGTTAAAAAATGTTCTTCTCAAAAGTGGAGGTATCCTCATCATTTGTTTCATATATTCAATCACATTTAAATACCAACTTACAGATAAAAAGATAAATCTTTAACTTACCATCGTAGAAATCACCTATGAATAGCTCTCCTCAGAGACATACTATCACTCATAATTAGCTTGTAGATAACTTGCTCCAGAATCTCATTGAAAAACTTGTAAAAGTGCAAATTATTTGAACTTCAGGCCCCAAGATAACGAAGCGTTTTTGAGTACGACTTCATGCTGAACTCAAGTCTTGTTCACAGATACTCATATAAAGTTTGAGCTTGGGCATGAAATCGTACTTAAACAATTACGTAATCTCAACACCAGATCTTTCTTATGATAAAACAAATTTATCCTATTCTGTAACCTTATCTTATTTTCTTCATTTCATACAATCACATATTTAACCACATCGAGGATACTTACAAGTATACGAGGAAATCGTCAGCATACTCTCTCACAATGAAGCTTCCGTTGAACTCCTATTTACTAGGATGCTTCAGAAATTCACTGTAAAACCTTTAGTCTATGTCTCATAAACTTTGCAAGAGTGCATGATATTTGTCCTGGGGATGAAGATCAAAATTCTCTTCCAGAACCAGAATATGGCACCACGATGTCTAGTGTGCATAGAACACAGTACTGGAGAACACAAGTTTTCTCTGGCCGATATTCCGCTAGCTATCAGTTGGGCAGCACATGCTGAACATCTAGTTACTGCATCTATAGGTGGCAATTGCACGCCTATTGTTAAGCTTGTAATTGGAACATCAAAGCAATTACAGGAACGTTTAGTCATGAAGAACAATGAATATTGATAGGGGACAACATTAATAATATCATAAAAATGTTTACAAATACACAAAACCTGTTTGAATAAATTCTGCACACATTTGTCGAGTACGTACTTCAGAACAAGGAGAGAATTTGTCTTCAAATGTGTTGTTTTGGGGGGGTGAAAAAAGTATGCACCTCGGGGAAACAACCTCATAAAATGCATGAAAAAATACAGGAAGATATAGGATGCATATTATACCACATGGTTTCAATGTTAGCATATAAATATGGTGCAGTTCTATGTAACACAGACACAATGGGATATAAACAGTGAGAATACTTTCAGTATTGTTGCCAGTGTGTGGCCAGTTCATAGCATAGCAGCATTCAGGGAAACATCCGAGATTTCTCCAGCATGTCTGAATGTGTTTTGCCCCCAAGTTCTTCTGATTCCCCCGAGTTCCCCTGGAGATGTTAGTATAGTTTCCATGCAGGGGGGACAACATTCCTCAACTCCCAGTACAGTGTGAAGAAGTTCAACAGAATCTCAGAGGATCGTATCAGTCTCAAATGTAATGGTAATTGTCTCAAATCTGATGTTAACACTCAAATCAAATGGCAACCTTCTCTAACCTCATGGCAAGACATGAGTCCTGAAGCAGTAACAAAGTGTCAAATTGGATGGTAAGTCTCAAATGAAATTGTAACAGTCCCTGTTGGTAAGTCTCAAATATATAATGGCAACAGACTCAAATGAAATGGTAATCTTCTCAAATCAGGTATGATGTAGTACCGGTAGTAACGAAGTCTCAAGTGGAATAATAATGGTCTCAAATTGAATGGTAACAGTCTCAAATTGAATGAAAACAAACAGTATTACTTCCAGACATTTTAACATTATGTATGCATTGGGTCTGATGCCCTTATTCATTCTTAAGGTAATGTTTCATTTTGTTGTAAAGGACAAACATTAATACAGCTTATTTCCTAATGAAGTGTCAATTGGAAATAACAATGAAAAAAATGCATAAACATTACAAAGAAAAACAACAATAAGTTTATTTTGGTACTTACCAATATAACTTGAATTGGTACACCACCTTAACTAACTAATATCAGTAAAAAGAAAACCATTATGAAGCTTAATAGTTGCACAACAACAAAGGAATGACATTTTGTCCAACAAAGAAAGGACGACTCATTTATATTGATAGAACTTCAAAAGATTCTTGGAATTGATATTGCAAAAGATTCTTAGAATTGGTATTACGATTATTGAACCACCAATGCAATTAGACTGATTTAACTTCAGAATAAAGAAACAATATTATTTACACATGTTCCGTTAAGAAAGTAACAAACCAAGTTGAGTAAACCAGACATCAAGGCTATACCTCAAAGAAGGAAGAAATATCATAGTCATGTTGTATTTTCTCTACCTGTCAAACACAAATAGATTCATTTGCAGAAACCCAATCCTTGAAAAATTACCGCTCATAAAGAAATAATTTTCTAAGCCCAAGAGCAAACTCCGCACATTCCATTTCATGTGTCAGCGATAAAAAAACTAACGTCAAAATGTACTCGCCCAAATAGTGATACAAATAACAAATTTCTACTCGTCCTTAGGCTACCTTTAGCATTGGGAGGAATGGTCCGGGCGAGTGGGCTAGTGTTAACTGCAATCCCTGTGTGTAGTTAAGTACTGCAACATTTAGCTACGCGTCTTCTACAAACAAACCAGCACATACTCTGAAGAATCCTTTACTTCAAAAGTCTAAAACTTCAAAAATATTTCAGGCACAAGAATGGCGAGGATTCAGATTGTGATATCTGTCCGACAGCTGGTGATGTAGGTCGAGACACCAACTAAGGGGTGGGGAGGAGGAACCACAGACCAAACACATCTAGACGAGATGAATTTTTGAGCATTTCCCATGCCAATACTCTGCACTTCTTCCTCGGTCCGTCAACAGGTGATGCCCAAATGCATAGCATGCTCACCTTTATGATATGTCTACAAGATAGATTATTACAAGCAACGTCGGCGCAGATTCAACTCCCAATGGTGGTGGGTATATGTATACAATGATAAGCAAATGTATAAAAGTCTGCACGTTTAAATTGCATGGAGGCCATTTGATGAGCAGAATGGACACATTATTGGCAGATGACCCGCAAGTAAATAACATCGTCCCTTGGAGATTGTACAATGCACGATTTATGTCTTCAAAAATACCAGGTATCTGGGTATGAAATCAACACTGTGAATGTCAATTTAAAATAAAGTGCAATTAACACACATACAACTGTCCAAAATATTTTGGTAATATTAGTTTTGATTGATTAAATAGGGAGTGTAAGTCTGGTTTGGTGGTACAGTGTCCCCTCGATATAACGCTTAATTTGGGGTCCATGTACGATAGTACAGGTAAATAACAAAAATAAAAATGGGATCCACATCTGACCCCAACTTATATCCGAATCCGCTGCATATCGAACAGTGTTATATCGAGGGGACACTAATTGCCGATGACATGTGAAAGACGTCTTGATAATGACGTTTAACGTTTTTTTGTGATGTCACAATGGATTTGTGTGCATTTAGATTTCTAACCAGTTATGTCACCAGATATTAAATGAATCTTGGGCTATATTACACTTTATATTAATATTACATTTTCATGCTGCAATGAGGAACACCACTAGGGAGTGTAAGTAAAGTGTGATATATCTCTGTCATGTAAAGTGCAATAAACCTTTTTAAGTACAGTGCAAATAAACTTACATGAAACTGTCCAAAATATCTTCCCTTTTTTTTTTCAGAAAAAAGTCTATATTCAATATTAATAGTAAATTACTTTTGCTGAGATCTATTTACAGGATCATAGACTAATTACTGTATAAATGGCAATGGGGATATCAATAGCCAGAAATTTCCATATAAAAACTGTATATGAATTTTTCAATTTAGCAAGCAAAGTTTAATGAATACCGGTACAATTGGAGCAGGAATATATCTAAACATTTTGTAATTCTAAATATAACAAAATTGTGTTGTCTAACATATGCTCAAAAATAATGTAATTATAGGCATGTAACCAAAAAAACTACATCCTTCATTTATAATAAATTCTCCAATGATGTATCACCATCTATTATATGCATTAACCAAAATACAAATACAAAAATCCCTCAAAACAATACAAGAAACAAATCCATTTTCAACTTGAAAATGACACTTTTCATACTTAATGTGTAAAAAAAAAAATCCATGTTACATGGAAAAACTACTTTATGCTTTCTGTTAAGAATCTTTTTAAACAAGAAAGATAACATAGTTGAGATAATTACTTTTCCTTTTCTCTTAAATTTTTACCAATTGTAATATTGTCACATAACTTATCAGAAAAAAATATATATAAAAAGAAAAGTAATATATTCTTGATCAACTTAATTACAGAAGGTGGAAGAATGTAAATGAAATCAAAACAACCTTTCAACTTGCATCCAAAGTCCCTCCCATCCAAATTCCCCTAACCAAAAAAAATGAAATCAGAATACTGTTTCTCAAAGACAAACAATTGCATTTACTAACAAACACGTCTCCATAGAATTACCATCCAACATTCCATTCACAACATGAAAACAAAAAGTGGCATCCAAGTTGTCTCGACATTTTGTTCCGGTTGACTTTTAACATCTAAAGAGAGTTTACACCGGCAGAGGAATACATAAACATGAGTAGCAAAGGAACGCTTTACTTACTTCAACGGGGAATAAAAATACTTCCAAGCATAACACTGGTGGTGCCTCTTTAAAGTGGCGTCAAAGACCGATGCTCAGCTCCTAGCAGTGAGACTTCCTGATCAAATTAGTCTCCCACCGAGCAACCTGGCTTTCCTTAAAAGAAAGGAAATCAAAATCATGAGCTAACAATTCCACGTGCTGCTAATCATACCGACACTTGAACAACATACCACTCGCAGTCTCCCGGATCGTCAAAAAATATCACGCCCAAATAAAAGATAAACAATTAAATAATTCAATACCCATAAAAGTTCTGTTTTTTCATCAATTCCGTTCGGAATGGGACCTTTAACGCGCGATGCTATGAGGAAATGCCACGGTATCGCGGTCCTCCCCTTGCTATGCAGTAATGAAAATGATATGTCCCGTAGGTATACAAGTATCAAATGCCAGTGCTAGAATATACACCGAAACTTTGAGCCAGATTTCCCAGACATGAGGGTATAGGTGTGCGTAGCAGAACAACGGTAAAAGGTCGGCCAAGCAGACCTGGAACAAATCAGAATCCATCCCTACTACAGCAAATTATCGCAGACAAGGGGTACCAAACAGCCTGGCCATAGATGTCCAAGTGCATCTTATAGACTTATCGATATGTGTCATGGCTGTGGGATGTCCATCAGATAGATCCCAGATAGATATCTTGTAAAGCTTGTATTCCTTGCAGGAAGTCGTTGTAGCGTGCCAGAAATGATGGGCTGGTGAGGAAACGCATTACTCTTCGCGATACATGGTTTGGGGTATACCACAGGCATGGCATAAAGAATTGAAAGAAGCAATTCATCCTGTTCCTTTTCTTGCAGTTTCCCTCTGTATGCAATGATATACTGCTCTTCCAGAACAGTGTTCTTCATTAGTGCAGTGAACTTTCCATAGTGCATATTGTTGAACAGTCAATGGTATGCTTTGTACATGGCAATTTATTATTATTACTATTATTACTATTACTACATGTGTATTACTATTATTATTATTATTAATGATTATTATTAATTATTATTATTACTATTTTATTATTATTATTATTGCTACTATTGTTGTTATAGATGCTTATTTTTTG